>PVJH01000415.1:69002-325747 GCA_004026705.1 Nesogale talazaci | reverse complement strand
AACCACAAACATATATTGACACAACCTATGGAAATAGAAAAACATCCAATCCAAGAGCGATAAAATGACAACACAGAGTGCACAGATAGATGTAATAACCCTAAATATTAATGGATTGAACTCAGGCCTTAAGAGACAGAAATTAATAGACTGGCTTAGAAAATACACCCCTTCAATCTGCTGCCTACAGGAGACACATCTTAAGATCACAGAAAAAAATATATTGAGAATCAAAAGCTGGAGAAAAATACACCAAGCAAACAGCAATTCCAAAAAAGCTGGAGTAGCAATCCTAATATCAGATAAAATTGACCTCAAAGTGCAAACCATAATAAGAGACAAAGAAGGACACTATGTAATGCTTAAGGGAAGGGTAGACAATGATCCAATAAGCATCATAAATATATATTCCCTGAATGAGAGACCTGCAGAATATGTAAACCAGACACTCCATATGATGAAAAAATAAATTACAACCTCAACAATTATAGTGGGTGACTTCAACACACCACTCTCTGAGAAGGACAGATCACAGGGAAAGAAATTCAACAAGGAGGCGAGAGATCTAAATACTACAATTAGACAGTTTGACTTGGTAGATATCTACAGTGTCTTTCATCCAAAGGAAAAACATTTCACATTCTTCTCAGCCCCACATGGAAGTTTACTGAAGATAGACCACGTACTGGGATGTAAGGAGAATCTGCATAAATTTAAGCATATTGATATCATACAGAACTCACTCTCAGACCACTCTGCCATAAGGTTGGAAATTAACAAAAGGAAGGTAAGGAGAACTAGAGAAAATAGTTGGAGAATGAATAATTCTCTATTGCAAAAGGAATGTGTGCTGGCCCAGATCAGAGAGGAAATTAAAAAATTTCTAGAAACCAATGAGAATGAAAGCATGACATACCAAAACTTATGGGACACAGCAAAGGCAGTCTTAAGAAGAAGTTTCATTGCAATACAGGCACACCTGAAAAAGGAAGAGCGTCTCATAACTGATACGTTGACACAGAATTTACAACAACTAGAGCAGAGTCAGCAGGATAATCCCACTAATAGCAAAAGAAAAGAAATAATAAAAATCAGGTCTGAGATTCAGGAGAGGGAAAATAAGAAAACAATGCAAAAAATTAATGCTACTAAAAGTTGGTTCTTTGAAAGAATTAACAAAATTGATAAACCATTGGCAGACTTAACCAAAGAAAGGAGAGAGAAAATTGCAATAGCAAGAATAAGGGATGAAAGAGGGGATATCACAACTGATCCTAATGAAATAAAAAGAATAGTCACTCAGTACTACAAAGATCTTTACTCCAGTGATCTCACCAACTTGGAAGACATGGACAAATTCTTGGAAAAGCAATCTCTTCCTAGATTGTCTCCAATGGATGTCAAGAATCTTAACAGATCCATAACAATAGGAGAAATAGACAAGGTTATCAAGGGACTACCAACAAAGAAATCACCTGGACCAGATGGCTACACAGGAGAATCCTACCAAGCATTCAGGGAAGAATTGACACCAACCCTACACAAGCTCTTCCAAAGCTTAGAAAAAGATGGCAAACTCGCAAACTCCTTCTATGAAGCCAGCATCACACTGATACCCAAGCCAGGCAAGGATCCCAAAAGAATTGAGAATTACAGACCAATATCCCTAATGAATATTGATGCAAAAATCCTTAATAAAATACTGGCCAATAGAATACAAAAGTATATAAAACAAATAATTCACCCTGACCAAGTGGGGTTCATACCTGGAATGCAGGGGTGGTTCAACATATGAAAGGCAATTACTATCATTCACCATATTGACAGGAAAAAATATAAGATTAATATGGTCATATCTATAAATGCCGAAAAAGCATTTGACAATATTCAACACCAATTCATGTTTAAGACACTCAAGAAGATGGGAATAGAAGGAAAATTCCTCAAGACAATACAAGCTATATATGAAAAACCAACAGCCAATATGATAATGGAGAAAAGACAAACACAATCCCACTGAAAAAGGGGACCAGACAAGGATGTCCATTGTCCCCTCTATTATTCAATATCGTACTGGAGGTTTTAGCTAACAGCATAAGGCAAAGAATAGACATAAAAGTTATACGACTGGGGAAGGAAGAGGTGAAATTATCATTATTTGCAGATGATATGATTATATACATGGAAAACCCCAAAAACTCCACAAAGGGATTACTGGAAACAATACAGGAGTATGGCAGAGTGGCAGGGTACAAGATCAACAATCAGAAGTCAATTGGTCTGCTGTACACATCAGACAAGACCAAAGAAGAGGAGATAAAAAAAAGAGGTACCCTTCACAATAGCCAAGCATAAATTGAAATATCTAGGGATATACCTGACAAAAAGAACAAAAGATCTATATGAGGAAAAATTACAGAACACTATTACAAGAAACCAAGAATGACTTCAAGAAATGGAAAAATATCCCATGCTCGTGGATGGGAACACTCAATGTAGTCAAGATGACAGTCCTACCCAAGGCACAATATAAGTTTAATGCTATACTGATACAAGTACCATCCTCCTTCTTCAAAGAAATGGAAAAAATGATCTCTAACTTCATATGGATAGGGAAGAAGCCCAGAATTAGTAGAGAACTCCTCAAGAAGAAGGACATTGTGGGAGGGCTTGCCCTACCTGACTTTCACACATACTATCTAGCCACAGTGGTCAAAACAGCATGGTATTGGCATAATGACAGACCAATGGAAAAGAACTGAAAATCCAGAAATAAAAACACAAGCATACAGACAACTTATCTTTGATAAGGACCCCAAAAGTATCAAATGGGAAACAGATGCCCATTTTAACAAGTGGTGCTGGAAAAAATGGATATCTACCTGTAGGAAAATGAAGCAAGACCCTTACCTCACTCCATGCACTAGAATAAATTCAAGGTGGATTACAGACCTTGAAGTAAAACCCCAAACTATTAGGGCCATCAATGAGGGAATTGGAAACAATCTGAGAACACTGGCACAAGGACTACATAGGCTAACAGAAATAGGGAAAGACACAAACAGAGGAGGCTCAAATAGACAAATGGGATATATTAAAGATTAAACACCTGTGCACATCGAAAGAATTTACCAAGAGAGTAATAAGAGAGCAGAAAGACTGGGAAAACATCTTTGGCAATGACAAATCAGATAAAGGTCTTATTACTAAAATCTACAATACCCTGATAGCTTCCAAAAAGAGCAAAACTAACTACCCACTGAGGAGATGGGCAAAGGAATTAAATAGAAGTTTCACAGAGGCAGAAATCAGAGAGGCCAATATATATATGAGAAAATGCTCCCGATCATTAGCCATAAGAGAAATGCAAATCAAAACAACAATGAGATACCACCTAACACCTTCAAGGATAGCCCAATTCAAAAAGTCAGAAAGTAACAAATGCTGGAGAGGCTGTGGGGAGATAGGGTCGCTTATCCACTGCTGGTGGACCTGCAGGTATGTACAGCCACTATGGAGATCAATTTGGAAATACCTAAAACAGATGGAAATTGAACTACCATACGACCCAGCAATTCCCCTGCTGGGCATATACCCAGAAGAGACAAGCAACAATCCACGACCAGAGATCTGTGCTCCAATGTTCATCGCAGCACAGTTCACAATTACAAGGAGTTGGAAGCAGTCCATATTCCCATCAACTGATGAGTGGATTAAAAAGTTGTGGTACATACAAACAATGGAGTACTATTCATCGCTGAAAAGCAGCGATGAACGTATGAAGCACGTCACCGCATGGGAAGAACTGGAGGAAATTATGCTAAGTGAAGTTAGCCAAGCGCAAAAGGACATGTACAATATGAATCCGCTGAGGTAAGCATATTAATAATTTAAAAATTGGAAAGCAGCATCCGGAACAACTACTCTACAGAGAAAATCCTGGGAGAAGGCCCAGGTATTATAGCAGGGGCCAGATCAAATCTAAGGCTACATATGGTAGCCATCAAGGGGGGAGGGGGGGCAGATGGCGATGAGTAGAAAGGGAAGGGGGCACTAAACCATCAAAGGGGATTGTTTATATCTCCACAGGGAAAGAGGGACCAAACTTAAACCTGGAGACCCAGCATGTGAATGCAGCAAGACAGCATGAAGTGGAGAACCAGTGGAGGGGACTGAGAACACAACCCCAACCCCAACAATAGGGGCAGCCACCTCTCTACCAGAGGAAGTTGCCTTGGAGGCCAGCACTGAAGCTGAAGCTTGGGGAGTGAGATAAGCCTGACCAGAGCACATGAGAACAAATGAAAGGGGAGGAAGAGAGAATGACGTGCATCCTGGCCCACCGAGCCTTCAGGGCAATAATCCCACTCAGAACAGCTACTGCACAAAAAGGAATGCATGGCCAGCCCCATTAAGAAATATGGCTACCCTCGCAGACCCAAGGCCTATTGGGGCCAGGAAGAAGAAGCAGGGTCAAGATTATACCCTGTTGTACACAACCACACCAATGCAAAGCACTAAGAGTGTGCAACACAGCATAGAGTCACAGATGGAGTGACAAGGATATACTTTGGGGCCAGGGTATTGGCACCCCATCCAACTCAACTAGGGGTCACTCTAGGAGGTCAACAACAGACCTTGAACTTTATATTGCTATTATTTTTATTATTCTGTTACATATTGTATAGTACATTGAGGGGGTTTCTTGCTGTTGTTATCATTGTTTTATTTGCTTAAGTTGCTCCATTTTAGGAGACCTTTCTTGTACATATTGCTACCTCCACAGGTCTATCTAGACAAGATAGACTGGACAAAGAGGTTGGAGGCCAAAATGACAAATCTGATGGCTCCAGGGTAGGGGGCATTGAAGAAGGGGAGGAGGGGGAAAGGTGGTGATGTCGACCAGCCCAGGAAAAAGGGAATAACAATTGATACAAATGCAGGGACAAGGTGGGTGAGAGAAGGCCAATAGGGATTGATTAAGACTAATGTAAGAGAGAAAAAATACTGAAACCCAAATGGAGAGTGAGCATGATAGTGGGACAAGAGGGAAGCAAATGGAAATAGAGGAAGGAACTGGGGGATAATGAACATTTATAGAGGTTCAAATACAGGTATGTACATAAGGGCATATATTTATAAGTGAGGATGGGGAAAGAGATTAATGTGTATACTTATAGGGTTAGTAGTAGGACAACAGATGGGCAATGGATCTCCACTCAAGTATCTTCTCGGTTCAAGAACACTTTGTTCTATTAAATTGGCATTCCAAGATGCTCACCTTTCCGACATGATCACTGAAGACAAATGTGTGCATAAGCAAAGGTGGTGAAGAAGCTGATGGTGCCTGGCTATCAAAAGATGGAGCGCCTGGGAACTTAAAGGCTTGAAAGTAAACAAGCAGCCATCTAGCTCAGAAGCAACAAAGCCCACATGGAAGAAGCACACTAACATGTAGTATCATGAGGTGTCAAAGGGATGAACTCAGAAACATAACTTTGCATGCTCACTTTCCTGATATGATCCCTGAGGACAAATGTGTGCATAAGCAAATGTGGTAAAGAAAGCTGATGGTGCCTGGCTACCAAAAGATATAGCATCTGGGGACTTAAAGGCTTGAGTAAACAAGCGGCCACTCAGCTCAGAAGCAATAAATCCCACATGGAAGAAGCACACCAGCCTGTGTGATCATGAGGTGGTGAAGGGATCCGGTTTCAAGCATCAATGAGCTAAAATTATATTATTATTAATGAGGGGGAGTACAGATTGGGGACCCAAAGCTCATCAATAGGTGAGGTGACATCCTTTTACAGAGGGGTTACAAGGAGGAGATGAGTCCGTTAAGATACAGGGTAGGAGCTATGAAATATGCAACCTTCCTCTAGTTCCCATGCTGCCTCCCACCCACTATCATGACCCCAATTCTACCACATAAATCCAGCTAGACCAGGAGATGTACAGTGAAGTTGGAAACATGGGAAACTTAGGATAGATGATCCATCAAGACTAGTAATAGGAGTGTTCATACCAGGAGGAATAGAAAGGGAGAACCAACTTCAGGGATCTACACCTAGCCTCCTCTCTGGGGCACGGACAACAGGGAAGTGAGTGTTGGGACACATTGTACAGTGTACAGTATGAAAAAATAACAATTTGTAAATTACTAAGGGTTCAAGGGGAAGGGGGGGAGGAAGGGTAATATAGGGAGCTGATAATGAGGGCCTGGAGGGAGGGAGAATGTTTTGAGAGTGATGATGGCAAAGGGTGTGTAAAAGTGGCCTGAATACAACTGATGTTGTTAGGGATTGTGATGGGAGTTGTAGGGGCCCCCCCAATAAAATGATTAGTTTAAAAAAAAAGGGGGGGGGAAAGGGGAGGTTTTTTTTTTTTTAAGAGGAGCTTGTATCAAGGACTCAAGTGGAAAATATTGGGAAATGTATGTGGAAATATGTGTGCAAATGTGCTTGATACAAATGATGTACTAATGTTGTAGTAGCTGTAAGAGCCCCCAATAAAAAAAACTAAATAGTAATAGAAAAACAATTTTAATGGTAGAAATATCCATATTTTAATGGTCTCTTCACATGGGAAAATCAGCCCATGAGGGGTGGGCATCAGCACCATCAGGTTTCAGCAAGCAGTATCTTAAAACTTGACACCAATGAGCATGCACCACACTGTCATGGAGTCAATGCCAACCCACAGTAATCCTGTATGACAGGGTAGAACTGGCTCTCTGAGTTCTGAGACTGTAGTCTTTATGTAAGTAGAAAGCCCCAACTTTCTCTCCTGGAGCAGTTGATTGTTTCAAACTGTGGGACTTGAAGTTAGCATCCCAAGTTACAACCACTATGCCATTAAGGATCCTCACACATCTCTAATAAAAATACTGACAGTGCACAATATTGGACAGGATATAGAGCAATTGAAGTTTTTCTGGAAACGCAATAAAATATAGGCACTTTGAACAAAAGTATGTTACTTTACTTTTCTAAACACACTTTTTTTGGGGGGACATCACTGTCCTCTGGTGGTGGGAGTAGGAGGCCCAGTCTTTGCTCCTGTGGAGCCACTGCTGGAATTGAACCTCCATCCCAGTGGGCTGCAGTCCCACACAGAACTACTACACCACCGGGGCTCAGCCCCCACACTTATTTTTTTACTAAGCAATTCTATTCCGTATTTACTCATCCCCCCAAAATGAAAACACATGTCACTTTATAAAAGTGTATAAAAGGTGTATAAGGATGCTCATTGCCAATTTTGTCTTGGGGACTTAGCGAAAATTGCTCCTCAAGCTAACTGCATCCTTGGGATTTGTCAATTCTCCCTTCAAGGCAGGTGTCACTTTAGAGACTGGTGCTGGAATGAACATTCTGGTGCCTGGTATGAGGCTGGTGCAAGGCAGAAACCTCAGCAGGAGCCCTCAGGTAGTAACAGACTTGGATGGAATGCCTCAAACCAGAGAGACTTCATTGTCATCCAGGCATCCAGTTTTTCCAAATCTATGCCATGGGGGTGGGCTGGGGGTAGGGAGGGCAGCAGAGGTCAAGGGAAGTAATTAATAAGTTCTTTTCAGTTTGGAGCCTCAGCCAGCAGTACCAACAAAGTGGTAGTCTCTTAGAACAAACCCCCACCACTGTTATAACTCTGATGAGCCAAAATGAGAAAAGAAACTTTGGGAAGGGATTGTGAACAATATGGAAGTTTGTGAATCTTCAGGACAGTGGATGTTTTTTGTTTACTCCCCAATGAAAGGCAAACCTAATATGTCAGACACTTAGTACAATGAAATTCCTTTTCTTTTTAGTACTAAGAAATTCTTGACAAAGACATCCTAAGACTAGTATTACATTTTTTCAATGGGATAAAGAAAAACATAGGGATATTTTTAGAATAATTCAGAAAAGCAATAGAAGATCAAAAAAGGAATTTAGTAAGGAGGTATAAACCCTAAAGAAAAAAGCAACTAGAAATTCCTAAGCTTCATAATAAAATAACAGAAATCAAGCACAACTTAGCAGAATACAGAAGTAGAATGGACACCATGGAAGGAAGAATCAGTCAACTGCAAGTCAAAGACTCTGAGATTACTCAGTTTGAAGAACAAGTGGGAAAAATGAGCAGGGCATAAGGACTCTGCGGGACGTCATGAAGAGAAATAATATGCGCATAATGGGAATTCCAGAAAATGAAGAGAGGAAACGCAGAGCTATTTTTGAAGAAATAATCATAGAAATTTTCCTAAATCTGGAAGATAAGATAATCTTCCAAGATTCCCAACAAAGTCCATATAGGTTATACCCCAAGAAAAACACCCCAAGACATATTATAAATGAACTTACCAAATACAAAGATAAAGATTCTTAATAGCAGCAAAGGATAAGGAAAAAGTCACAAGGAAAGATTAAGTGCTGATTTCTCATCAGTAACCATGTAAGCAAGAAGGCAATGGGGTGACATAGCCAAAGCCTTGAAAGAAAAATAACTCTCAACCAGAAATAATTTACCCAGTCAAATTATCATTCAAAAGTGAGAATGAAATTAGGATTTTATAGTAGGTAATTTAAAAGCCCAGACTAGCCTTGCAAGATATAGCAAAGAAAGTTCTCTAGAAAGAAAACATGATCCCAACCCAAACATCCAAAGTTGACACAAAACAACCACCTGAATACATAAAATAAAATAAATTAACAATGGGGCGAAGGATCTGGACTATGCAATTGTAATTGACAATAATATATAAATAAAATGGAGATAATTGGTATCTGGACTGTGCAATTGTAATTGACAATAACAAATAAAATGAAGATAATTTGTATAGATAAGAGAACTTTCAGATGTTAAAGGGAATCTAAATGATTTGGTAATAAAAAATTATGCAAAAAAAAGGAAAAAATATATTTGTAAAAAGAACCCACCTTTGAAGATAGAGAACAAAGAAGCCATCAATCTCATGAAGAGAAGGGGTGGGGAAATTTTTTAACAAAATGCTTGAAGTAAATTCTCTATTGAAAACTCATTGCAATGAATACAATTAGATAAATATTCTAGTCAAGAAACAGTGGTAGACTGAACTACATGTATATGACACATGTATACGATAAGGGTACAACTTAAGCATAGGTGCATAAGTGAATTAAAATGGGAATGGAAGTAGTTGGCATAACAAACAAGCACTAATACAATGTGAACAGGAGTGGCAATGATAATATATGAGTATAAGTTTTAAGTAAAAATTTATTATGAGACAATGAACATTGTATGCATCATCTTTTGATGATGGATGGAACCATTTTAAATGGGAATAAAGAAACATAACACCAGCATAATATTAACCATTTGGACTTAACAGACATAGAGAACACTAGTTAATAGTAGCACCGTACCCATGCTGCCTCATTGAACATATGTTTAATGTAAACAATTTCCAGACACGAAGTATATTTCAGTAAGTTTTAAAGGATATAAGCCTGAAAGCATCTAATCTAACCATTAAAAAATTGAAACTACTAGTCAATAACAAAAAAACTAGAGAACACTAATTAAATTTATGGACATTAAACACTGATAAAATTACAAATTCATTGTGTTATCAACAAAGTTAAAAGGAATTCTTTGAATCTTAAGAATGTAGTCAAAGTGATAAAAAAGCATTAATTTTATTGAGTCTTGATCCTAGAGTACACATTTTAGTAGCCCATGTGACTAATTGGGAGAGATAGTTAATGTGCTTTACTGCACACTCAACTATGATGGTTTCATTGCACAAAGCATTTGAGGAATTAACTGTGAATTGGTCTACCCACTTTATTTACGGATGATTTTTGTTGAGAGAATGAGTATGTAGCAGACAAGTGATGGTTATTTAAACAGTCATTTGGCCGAAATGTTCTCAATTGTCTGTTATTTAAGTAAACAACTGGCAGGGCTCATTTCCATGACAAAATGTAAGTTATTATGTGGAAATTAGGATTATGGAGAACATAATCTTGCAACCAACTTCTCTTCAGTTGAGATAGATGGTGACATTAACACAAGAACTTTTGGAATAATGTCATATGCCTACATAAAAGAAATGCATGATGCATTACTTGGTTAACACAAATTTTCCAAGTGTTGATACTAAAAGCACGTTATAAGTTAAAAAATCTAATTAGTTTTAATGCAATAATATTTAAAAGTATTGGTGAAATTATCATTTGTCACATTTGGATGTTGTATCAAAGAGAAACACTCTAATTACCTGGAATGATAACAAGATCTTTCTTCTTCCCTCAAAAATATACCCTGAAGTCATCTTAAAATTAACCTGACTGCTTGAGCATCATGCTATTTTTAACACCAGTCTTTGTGGGATCAAATTTATAATTCATACTTGAAAAATTAGAAACATTATGGTGTAATGAGTTTGCTGATGAGAGAAGGGACAAATGGTTGAATAAAGTGGTAAATAAAGTGGATAGACCAACTCACAGTTAATTCCTCAAATGCAAGAATGTAATCAGTATCACTAAATTATAAATGTAGAAACTGTACATACTGTCAACAAAATAAAATTAGGAAAATCATCCCTTTTCAAAACAAAAGAATTCTCATTGCCAATTTATTCATATATCTCCTGTGTTAGTTCAGGGAGACTAGAGGAACAAATTTCATAGACACACATATGGATATATGGGTACGGTTTATATATAAGAGAAATAGGACATAAGAAAGCATCCCAATTTAGTCCAGTACAAAGTCATAAGTCCGATATTAGCCCATATGCCCGATACCAGTCTATAATGTCTCTTTCTGACTCACGAAGTCACAGACTAGTGGGTGCAGTCACGGCACTGGCAGGGGCCCCTCATGGCTCCTCGCTTCCAGGGCTCAGGGTCCATCAACAGCATCCAGTGGTGGCAGAAGCAACTCATGGTTGGCAGGGGTCTCTACGTGGCCTCTCCAGCTCCAGAGGTCTGGCTCCATCAGGGCAAAGCTGTATGGCTTCTCCTCTGGCTCCTCTGACATCTTGCCTTGGCCATGATTCATCGTCTCTGAGACTAGCTCCCAACAACTGGGGAAGATAGCGTCTCATCTTCATGAGGGAAATATCGAGAGATTTCCCAGAAGTCTAAGGAGAAAACCATGCCCACACGGATGCCTCATTGGCTACCCAATGACTATCTCCAGATTAACAGGCTAGACTCCACCCCTACATTTCAATCATAAAATTAACATAAGCACATGACTGCCACAGACCACCCCTTGTTAATTTTTTACTTTCATATAACTCTGTAACCATATGTAACTTCGAAATAAATAATAAAATCACATCTATACCTAACAGTATAAAACTAAAATGCATACAATTCAACATGTGTCACCATCATTTAAAAATAATATTCTATAAGTGAACAAAACAAAAGATATCCTGTTCCTTACAATTGCAGTTACAAAATAACTACACCTTGATTCTATAATCCTATGAATATATATTCCCCCACCTATGAGAGTTTGCAAGTCAACCACCTCATGCCTTTATTCCCCCATTTTGGGTATCTAATTTCTATATTGCCCACTTAAACCAACCCAGTGCTCTGAGGAAACAATCATATCTTTCAACGTGAAGAATCTTTATTCCAGTTGGGAACTCGTGAAGTGTGCATCCATTAGAAAAGTCACATCAGGACAGGCCATCCATAAAGTCAGCAGCGATATGCACCAGTTCACAGACTCAAAACACTTCTCTTCCTCTGGTGGGGTTCTGGTCAACTCAATGTGGGCTGTCTCACTTAGCCTCACCAGGGTAGCCATTGGTTGCCTTGCCTTTAGACCACGGTCCCATCACAAATTCTCAACGCACCTAGCCCTCTCATGCTAGGACATGACTTCAGACCAGTCAACCCGCTCTCATCTTCTTTATTTCCTGTGAACCAAGTTCACGGGTGTCAGTGGCCAAATTCAACCCATCTCTCTATTGCTACAGTTCTCCTGCTTCTAGTCAAAGAGTAGATCCAGGTGGAAACCTAGCAAACATTTCAGCCTGCCACAGTTTCCTTTAACATTCAGTTCCAGATAGGAGTTATTTTCATGGTTCCAGATTCCTTCGCTTCTGAAAATAATCACTAGTCAGGATTTTCCAAGGAAATAGACTCTATCCTTCTTTATCAGTCAGTCTGACCTTCTCTGAGAATACAAGTATCCTGCGTACTCCAAAAGACTGGGTGGGGCTACTTTCTTCAGAGAAGTGTTTCTAGGTGTGGCCTAACCCACAAGGTGGGGTTAAATTCTTCAAAGATGTCTCTGAAGCTGAGTCTAGAGATCAATGCTTGACTTGAGGTAATTTGATTTACAAACTCTTTCATACTGCCCAATAAACATTTCTATATATCCTTATATTTACAATAATAGGCATAAGAGATCAGTATAAGCAGCATAGTCAGAAATCAAACTTAATTCTTAAAACAGTCAAGGTCAATATTTATTAAGCTTATCTATATCCTTATCTAAACTACTGATTACACAAAAACATGGAATTAGGTTTTCTGAAGGCATCAAAACAGATCTATGTTTTTGGTCAGGCATTCTGACCTTCTTAACCATTGTCCTTGAGCAGAATAGTTTCTGAGATATTCAAATGGTGGTTTTTACCCCTGAGCTCAAGGTATATATTAACAACATTTATTTTTCCCATTTTATATAGGAATGACCAAAGATAGTATCCAAACAAAATAATTAAAACTTTAACTTCCCATATTGTTTCCAGAATATAACTCAGTAAACTGCAAGGTCATATTTGACTTCTATCTAGTCAAAGAAGTAACAATACCATGAAGCAAAAGTCAAACAAGCACCTGCTTTTCATCTTATGATTTGTTTCTCTAGTACCCCACTCCTAAGGTACCATAATGTGTTAGTTCGGGTAGATTAGAGGAACAAATTTCATAGGCATGCATATGGATATAAGGATTCGGTTTATGTATAAGAGAAATAGGACATTAAGAAAGCATCCCAATCCAGTCCAGTACAAAGTCATAAGTCTGATATTAGCCCATGTGCCCGATACCAGTCTATAAGGTCTCCTTCCAACTCACAAAGTCACAGGCCAGTGGGTGCAGAGTCCCAGCGCTGGCAGGGGTCCCCTTATGGCTCCTTGCTTCCAGGGCTCAGGTCCATCAACAGCATCCAGTGGTAGTAGAAGCAACTCATCATTGGTAGGGGTTCCCACATGGCTTCTCCAGCTTCAGAGGTCTGGTTCCATCAAGGTAAAGCTGTGTGTCTTCTCCTCCTGCTCTCTCAGCTCCATGGATGCTGCCTTCTTGTAGTTTGTTGTCTCTGAGACTAACTCCCAACAACTGGGGAAGATAGCGTCTCATCTTCATGAGGGAAATATCGAGAGATTTCCCAGAAGTCTCAGGAGAAAGCCATGCCCACAGAGAGGCCTCATTGGCTACTCAATGACAATCTGCAGATTAACAGGCTAGACTCCACCCCTACATTTCAATAATAAAATTAACATAAGCACATGTCTGCCACACCTCCAAACTGGAACATCCCAGAAATCTATCAACAGAAGAGTGGATAATCTAGCAGGGGAATGGTCATACAACAGAATACTAATCAACACTGAGAAGTAATTGCTAATATATAAAACAATTTAGTGAACCTAAAAAACATTTTGCTGAGTGAAAAAAGCATGGCATCAGAATGCATACTGTATTATTCTAATTTTTTGAGGTTCTAGAATGGGAAAAACTAAGGCAATGATCAGAACAATATTAGTCTCTCATCTTGAAGGGATTGAGCAGTGGAAGTAAGAGGAGAATAAGCAAACCTCTGGATGGTGATCAGATACAGTATCTGGATAGAGATTTGATTACACAGCTACAAGCATGTGTCAAAACTCCTCAAATGTTACACTAAACATCTGTGGGTTTCACTATGATGGAAATTTTATCAGGTGGGAGCAGAACAGGTGGTATGATGTTCTGCTATTCTGTCTGTTGAAAACCAGGAATGTCCTTCCTACATTGATAATAGGTGCCATTGAGCCGATTCCAATTCATGAATTGGCAATTGAGGAAAGTGCGCCCTGGTCATGTGCCATCCTCAGAATTATTGCTATGTTTGAGTTCATTGTTGCAACCACCTGGTCAATCCATCTCATTGAGGGTGTTTATCTTTTTCACGATCCCATTTTTCTCTTTCTTACCTTCCCAAGCATGATCTCTTTCTCTAGAGACTGACTGGTCCTTACTGATAACATGTCCAACACATGAAATGAAGTCTCCTGATCATCCTTTCAAAAAGGAATTCTGGTTAATGCCTAGCATTGTTTTGAATTATGATTTTGAGCTTCCCATAAACTCTTTCCATAGGAATAATCAATTTGATTCATGTATACCTCATCTCCTGAGGTCCATCCATGTGTGTAGTCACTATTTCTGTTGTTGAAAGAAAAGTTCTTCCAATGACTAATTCATTCAGTATTATGAAATTCTATTGTGTGGTCCCCCACATTTTTTTCTATCACCAAATCATGCTTTCTAACTGCCAATCCTAGATTTTTATTTCTGCCTTTTGAATTCCAATGACCAGTAATTATCAATGTATCTCCATTGCATGTTTGATCAATTTAGACTACAGAATATGTCAAAAATAACTGCAGAATATGGCAAAATAACTGTTCATTCTGGTACTTCTAGTTGATATCTAAAGGGCAAGAGTAATTGTACTGACCAGTTTTCTTTGCATGTATATGGATATTATCCTATAACTGACAACAATGTATTTCAGGGTAGATCTTGAAATGATCCTTTTGACAACAGTATGGCTCTGTCCCTCAGCCATTGAAACTCAGGCATAGTAGATCATATGATGGTCTGATCCCACTGGGCCCTCACCAGTGTATTTCAGCACATCAATACCTAGTATGCTTATGTTCAAGTATTCTGTTTCATTTTTGACAACTTTCAACTTTCCTTGACTCATACTTCAGAAATTCCACATTCTGATTATTAATAGATATCTACAGCTATTTCTTATCATTCCTAGCTTAGAGACCCCTTTTGCCCTCAACACCTCCCAGATGAAAATCACCAGAACCTTGCAGTAAATGTTGGCATCTCTCTATGAGACTCTGATATTATATTCTTAGTTTCATTTCAGCACAGACTCCTTTTACTTCTATTAAACCAGGCATTTTCTAAACATGGAAAAAGTAGAAAAGCTTTCTTCAGGGAATTTTTATTTCACCAGCAGGCAGACAACATATAAAACTAATTAAAAGATTATACAGACAAAAGTATTATGGAAGAATGAGAAGAAGTGGGTAATATATCCAGGACCAATGACTGTGTCCCTGGTCAGAACAGTGAGTAATGTTATCAAATAATGATGGATACACTGGTACAGCATTAATTAATCTAGGTCAGTGGGTTTGACCCCTTTGGGGGTTGAATGATCATTTCACAGGAATTGCCCAATTCATCACAGTAGGAAAATTATATCATTAAGTAGCAGTGAATTTATGTTTATATTTGGTGGGTCCCCATATCATGAAGAACTGTATTAAAGGGTTTCGGCATCAGGAAAGTTGAGAACCAGTTGTCTAGTCCAATAGCACTGCAAACTAGTTTCTTCTTTGTGTTTATGATATTTTTCTGTCTTTCTTTTTAAAAAAAATTTTTGAGGGGCATCACTGCCCTCAGGTGGTCATGGGAGTTACCCAATCTTGCTGCTGCTGGGTTTGAACCACCAAGTCAGTGGGCCGCAGTCCCGCACTCAACCACTACACTACCGGGGCTCAGCCAATATCTTTCTTTTCCTTTGCTCCAGATGTATATACATCAGTAGATGTATGTTAGAGTCACTCAAATTAGCTATAATTATTACATTCAATTGCTAATTCTTTGTTCACCAGTCCCTGGAATTAGTATTAAACACTCAGATTTGAAGACAAAGTCATGACTTATTCAAATTGGAATATCAAGTACATAGTTTGTTCCATATATATTTCATATATATGATTAAAAAGAAATATAAGCAATGCCTTACATCAATTCTGATTTAAAAAATACATGTATATGTTTGCACACATATATATTGAAATTAATTATAACCCAACTAAAATTAGAATATCTGTACTAAGTTGTCTCTGATGGACATAGACATTATATTTTCTATTTTTTTAGGATTAGTAAAGGTATGTCTACACACAGTTTTAAATGCCACAGTCATCATTAGAACAAAGTTGACTATATTTTTTAATTACCTTGACTGAAATGCCACACAGCCATCCAGAATGTAACTAAAAATAAGGAATCAAACACCATACAGTTTTGTCTGCAGGAAGAAAGAAGTCATGGGTTATTTTATATGAAAAACATAAACTAGAGAAACCATTTTTCATCTAGAGGTGAGGGTCCACTCTGTCATTACAAAACCATTTAAGAGTGTACACAAAGATATTAAACCATCCTTCTATTTATGAGTCTTTCGAGATGGAACTTACTCATGCTAACTCATGTTAACTCAGCTCCAAGAACTACTTTGCTATATATAAGTTACAGGAGTCCAAATGAATCATAACTCTTTTCAAAAAAACAACAACAACACAGGTTTCAAGGAGATCATGATTCTGCATCCTAAAGAGGATTTTACATCTTATCTACAGAACTAAAAAATAAATCAATTCATGTTAAGTATATTCATTCTCTTAAATTAACTTACATTTGGGTTACTCAGCACATTAAAAAAGTGATCAGAGCTGGATGAACCTCCAATAAAATTATTTTTCTTTAAAGTGATCCTTATGCTAGTCTCTCTCTCTTTTTTTTTTTCAATAAAAGTCCATTAACTTTTTTAAAAAAGTGATCCTTAAACAAATCTTCTAAGGCCTCCAGAAATAAATTAATGAGGAAAGGCATAGAGACCTAAGAGTCCAAGCTGTGATTCAGAAAGACCAAATGTAGAGAATCTCAGATTCCAAAGCAAGGTCAACTCAAGGTCTACTCAGAGAAAATTTGGATAGAAAGATTGACACAATTTTAATCACAAGGGAATCATTCATTTGTGTGTCAAAAAGGCAGTGGAAATGAATCATGTCCACCATCTTTCCTGGGTTACATCTCCAAGTGGTCTTGGTTAGGTTAGTGAAGTTCTCTGGAGACAATATTGCAATCAGAAATAACATTAATGTAATTTGTAATGAGGTCTTGAGTAGACTAGTGTAAAATTCATAATCCGCAGGATTATGTAGGATTCTATATCCTGCCTGAAAGACTTACAGAATTAAAGTTACAAGACAATTGACCCAGAAAACAGTTGATACTGTTGTTTGAAGACATGGATCTTCTAGTCCAGGCCACCATGAATGATCTTTTTTTTTTCACTTAATGAAAAAAAAAACTCAAATAGTATCATTGCAGAGCATAATTCTCTCCTCGTTTTCCACAGTTTCACAGGGCATTGTGGCTGGGTTAGCTCAATCATATTAGCTGATGCCTCATCTATGTGAGGAAATGCTCCTCATATTAATTCGATCATCTCCTAAAGCCTCGTGAGGGAATCACATCACAAAAATGCAATGCTCATATAATGATCTTGGCTGGTGAAGAATCCTGAGGCACAAGTGGAAGATTTTAGTCCTTTCAGCAAAGATGAATGTGAGTTTAACTGCACAGTTCTCTGTGAGCTATGAGAGAAACCAGGAAGGCCCAAGAAAATCAGAACTGGATGATATATGGATGCAAAATATCCCTCTTCACTATGTTCTTACTCTCTTCATTTGAGGGAGAAAGCCACCCAAGGAATGTTTTTTCTAGAAACTAAGGTGGATGTCCACACAAACCACCATGGACACAACTCCCTAGTACTCAGAAAAGTAACTTGTATCTTTTTTTTGACTGCCTTCTATATCTGATGACTAGGTCTGGGGTCAGCTTGGCTTGGCTACAAATCCAAAACTACTCCATCACATAACAACCCTGTAAAGGTTTCCAAAGCTGTAAACCTTTTTGAATGTAGACACTCTCATCTTTCTCACACAGAGAAGGTGGTAGATTTGAAAAACAAACCTTGTGGTGAAGTGGGTTAAGACTTACCCCCTAGCAGTGCCACCAGGGCTCCCAGTTATTCAATAACACTAGGTGGTGTTGTAAAGATATTTTTTAGTCAATAGACATTGAGTTAAGGAAGCAATCTTTAAAAAAATCTGAGTATGTTCAATCAGTGGAAAGACCTAACAAAACTAAGGATTCCTGAGGAAGGTCTTCCAGACAGCAGTATAAATCCCGGTCTTTGTATTTCTACCCTCCCAGCATGGCCTACACATCTTGGACTTGCCAGCCCCAGAATCAAATTAGCCAATTCCTTGAATGATATATGAGCCTGTGTCTCTTAGTGTTCATGTTACAATCTGTGAAATAGGATTGATGAGATTTAGAGGTGGTGTGAGCATGGCCAGTATACACAGATAGTCCTTGGATAATGAGCCAATTGTGTTCCTAAGTCTGTCTTTGAGTTGAATTTGTATGTAAGTCAGAACAGTTAGATATAATTCCTATCTAATTGGTCAAAGGTCTATGTGAGTATACAGTAATGTGTCTTTCTACTCTGGAAAAGTTAAATACATAAAAATTAAATCACCTTTAAGATAATAGAGCAATAATAGCAGCAGTGTTTTGATATGTGTTACAAAGTAGTGCTTGTTTGTTATTACAACTCATTGTAGGTCTTTGGAATTATTAATAGAATATGACCTTTATGTGACCTATATACAATCAAATGTTGCCCAAACCAATATTGTGCAGGACATGACTGTATACATACAAAAATGCTTCAGAAAGTTTGTGGGTAAATCCCACCATGTTTCCATGAGCACTTTGAAGCCCCCTTGTGTCCTAGTGATTTTGATTCTGACTAATTCTCTGAAATCCTGTCTTTGACATTATTTTGCTTCCGTTGTTTGCCTTATGACTAATTACTTTCTTAATTGGTTAGTTGCTGTGTCAGGCAGGGTTCTCTTAGAGAAATAAAAATCAGGACACTAGTAATTCTTTTTATATATGTATATAGAGAGAAAGTTATATAAGATAAGAAAGAAACAGTTAATTATCTATAAAGCAGCATAGATTGCTTGGTGCAACTCACTTGAGTGAGGCAGCTAGAAGAATGGCAGTCCTTTAAGTCTTGAGGGCCGCTGAGTAGTCCTCTGTAGAGCAATTCAGACTGGTCACAGGCAGCAAACAGCAGAGCAGGTCGCCAACAGTCAGCCAGATGACAGAGTCCAAAAGCCCCCAGCTCAAGAGATGTATATCCCAGGAGTGTGGCAAAGCAGGGCTTGAAGGAACCTCAACTCACAACTGCACAGTCCATGATTAGGTGTCGCACGGGTAGTGTAGCTTGGAGATCAAGGCACAGGACGAACAAGGCAGCTCTCTGGTCCAAAGATCCGGAAGCAAGAGAGAGGGTGGGACTTGCTGAGCCCTTCCTATCTCTGCCCTTCAACTCATCCCGTGTGTTCATTGGCCGTGCCGTCACAACAGACCCACCAATTTTCTGTGACCATGTTGGCATAACAAACCTACCCATCACAATCCACCGCTTGCCAACATGGCACCTGTACACAATCTTTTACCCATATAGAATTTCCAGACATCAATGAAATCAAACTTATACTTAACATCAAGCATCTATCATACATATAAATGAGAACACACTGAGTCCAATTGTAGCTGATATATCATACATGAACAAAGAAAAGATTCAATAAGCTCATAAACAGAAAATACATGAACAATCACAAACCTCGCTTCTGCAATTGATCACGTGGTGGTAAGTGGTAGGTAGAACTACCTTCATCTACTATACATTCTGTATTACCTTTGTCCTCAGCAATTATTTCAGCTGATTGTGGTTTTTTGCCTTGGTGGGGTGACCCAGACCTTCATTCCTGAGGGGTCTGGGTCATTAGATGTCCTGTCATGATGGGGTTGCTGTAATTTACCATTAACTTTTATCACAGGGCATGGTAGCACTAAGAGTCGGCCTATGGGATCTCTTGGATTCCAGATATATTCCTCTTTACCCCCACTATGTAACACCAGTCCATTTTCTTCTTGATAATTTGGAACAATCACACACTGTACAGTGACACCCTTCGTGATCTGCTGATCCAAAGGCATGAGAAGCCCAAAGTGGCCAGGGGGCATTCTCAGCTGCCAGTTCAGTGGAATCCGTTCTGTGTTTCCAGGTGGGAGAGTTCTTTCCTTCGGGACCAGGACCTTCAGTCCCGAAGAACATAGGGTTGCTGGTACAGGAAGCAAAAATGCTGCAAGTGGGTCAATAGGAGTAATAGTGAGTGGTGCCACTCCAGTTTCCACCCCTTGGTTCCTGCACCCATGAATCCTGGTTATTGGAGACACAGCACCATATATTGGCCACTGGTTTAAAGCATATACAGCTTGCTGGAGAACACTGCCCCAGCCTCGCAAGTTGTTGCCACGTAGTTTGCTTCGGAGTTGTGTCTTTAGGAGCCCATTCCATCATTCTATCAAGCCAGCTGCTTCAGGATAATGAGGAACAAGATATGATCAGTGGATTCCATGGGCATGGGCCCATTGCTGCACTGAATTTGCTATAAAGTGAGTTCCTTGATCTGAAGCAATGCTATGTGGGATGCCATGCCAGTGGATGAGGCATTCTGTAAGTCCACGAATGGTGGTTTGGGCAGAAGCATTGCATGCAGGGAAGGCAAATTCACATCCAGAATAGGTGTCTATTCCAGTGGTCCTATATAATCAACTTGCCACCAAGTTGCCGGTTGATCTCCCTGAGGAATGGTTCCATACCTTGGACTTAACATCAGTTTCTGCTGCTGGCAAATAGGGCACTCAGCAGTGGCTGTGGCCAAGTCAGCCTTGGTGAGTGGAAGTCCCTCTTGCTGTGCCCATGCATAACCTCCATCCCCGCCACCATGTCCACTTTGTTTATGTGCTCATTGGGCAATAACACGAGTGGCAGAGGAAAGAGGAGGGCCAGTCTCCATGGTGCATGTCATCTTATCTACTTGATTGTTAAAGCCCTCCTCTTCAGAGGTAACTCTTTGGGAAACATTCACATGAGACACAATTACATTTACTTTTTTTGATCCATTCAGAGAGATCCATTCCACATACCTCTTCCCCACAACTGTCACCAATCTTCCAATCATGTTCCTTTCAAGTCCTTGACCATCCAGCTAAGTCATTAGCCACAGCCCATGAATCAGTATACAGTCTTACATCTGGCCACTTTTCCGTGTAGGTGAAGTGAACGGCCAGGTGCAC
Organism: Nesogale talazaci; assembly: GCA_004026705.1. NCBI lineage: Eukaryota > Metazoa > Chordata > Mammalia > Afrosoricida > Tenrecidae > Nesogale > Nesogale talazaci. The sequence goes on along the minus strand of PVJH01000415.1, from coordinate 304,433 downwards.
TGCTTGAAAATCCATTGGGAGGATTTTCTTTCACCACTATCTTTCAGGGAGATCCCAGAAAGGGGGCTGTAGTGCTGCTGCTGTCCACTTATGAGTGGCACCTGTATATCGTGCAGAGCCATCCGTGAACCAAGCATGACTTTTCTGTTCTTTAGTTAAATTATCATAAAGAACTTCCCAGGAGGCCATAGGTGCAGATTTGGAAAGAGAAGGTAATGTGACTGGAGTGGGGACTGTGGGCATTTGGGCCACTTCTTCACGCAGCAGCTTACTTGTACCTTCAGGTCCTGCTCTGGCCCAATCTCGTATGTACCACTTCCATTTAACAATGGAGTGTTGCTGCGCACGTCCAACTTTATGACTCTCTGGGTCAGACAATACCCAGTTCATGATGGATAGTTCAGGCCTCATGGTGACTTGGTGGCCCAAGGTGAGGCGTTCAGTCTCCACCAAAGCCCAATAACAGGCCAACAGCTGTTTTTCAAAGGGGGAGTAGTTGTCTGCAGAAGATGGCAGGACTTTACTCCAAAATCCCAATGGTCTACGCTGTGATTCACCAATAGGGGTCTGCCAAAGACTCCACACTGCATCATTATGAACAACTGACACTTCTAGCACAATTGGGTCAGCTGGATCATATGGTCCCAGTAGCAAAGCAGCTTGCATGGCAGCCTGAACCTGTTGCAGAGCCTTTTCTTGTTCCAGGCCCCACTCAAAATTGGAGGCCTTTCGCGTCACCTGTTAAATATGTCGAAGTAGAACACCCAAGTGAGGGATATGTTGCCTCCAAAACCCGAAAAGGCCCACTAGGGCGTTGTGCCTCCTGTTTTGTTGTTGGGGGAGCCAGATGCAATAGCTTGTTCTTCACTTTAGTGGGAATATCTCGACGTGCTCCACACCACTGGACCCCTAGAATTTTTTTTTTTTTTAGTTTTTTAGGCATCACTGCCCTCTGGTGGTGGGAGTAGGAGGTTCAGCCTTTGCTCCTGTGAGCTGGAATTGAATCTTCATCCCAGTGGGCCGTGGTCCCAGTGGGCACAACCACTATGCCACCGGGGCTCAGCCCGACCCCTAGAAATGTTACCGAGGTGGAGGGTGCTTGATTCTTTGTTCGTTTATTTTCCCAACCTCTTGTACGCAGATGCTGTACTAATGAATCTTAAGTCTTTGATACATCCTCCTTAGTGTATCCAATCAGCATAATGTCATCAATATAATGGACTAGTGTGACATTTTGTGGAATAGACAGGCGATCGAGGTCCCTTCGGACTAAATTATGGCACAGGGCAGAAGAGTTGGTGTACCCCTGGGGGAAAGTTGTGAAAGTGTACTGTTGCCCCTGCTAGCTGAAGACAAACTGCTTTTGGTGATCCTTTGAAATTGGTATTGAGAAGAAGGCATTGGCCAGATCAATAGCTGCATACCAAGTACCAGGAGAAGTATTAATTTGCTTAAGCAATGAGACCACATCCAATTGCAGCTGCAATTGGAGTCACCACCTGGTTAAGCTTACGATAATTCACTATCATTCTCCAGGATCCATCTGTCTTCTTTACAGGTCAAATGGGTGAGTTAAATGGAGATGTGGTAGGAGTCACCACCCTGTATCTTTCAAGTCTTTGATGGTGGCCCTGATTTCTGCAATCCCTTCACGAATGCGGTATTGCTTTTGGTTTACTATTTTCCTAGGCAATGGCAATTCTAATGGTTTCCACTTGGCCTTTCCTACTATGATAGCCCTTATTCCACATTTCAGGGATCCAATGTGGGGGTTCTGCCAGTTACTAAGTATGTCTATTCCAATGATGCATTCTAGAACTGGAGAAATAACCACAGGATGGGTTCGGGGACCTACCAAACCCACAGTGAGGTGTACCTGAGCTAAAACTCCATTAATTACTTGGCCTCCACAATCCCCCACTCTGACTGGTGGGCCTTTGAAACACTTTGGGTCCCCTGGAATTAGTGTCAGTTCAGAGCCAGTTTCCAGTAATCCCCGAAAAGTTTGATTATTTCCTTTCCCCCAATGAACAGTCATTTTTGTGAAAGGCCACAGGTCCCTTTGGGGAAGGCTAGAAGAAAGACTAACAGCATAAACCTTCGGTGATGTGGCAAGGTCCTTTTTCCAAGGGACCCGGCCTTCCTCTCATTGAAGTGGTTGTGGGTCTGTAAGCTGGCTCAGATCTGGGAATTGGTTGAGTGATTGTGACTGCCTATCCCTCTGTTCACCTGATCCAGCATTCCTCTGCCTGTATAGGTCACGTAAATATTTAGTAGGTTTCCCATCTATTTCACACCTATGAACCCCATGACTAAGTAGCCAATGCCATAATTCCACATGAGACAGGCTGCTTTGATTACCATGAAAACCTTGTTGTCTATTATAACCATGTCCACCCTGTCTCTGTTGATTCACTGCTGACACTTGCCCTCTGTTACCATGGAGTCCAATCAACCCCATCATGGGCAAATGTTGGAGTTCACTTAAGGCAGTTTCCCACAGTTAATCCTGGTAACACTTCATCCCTTGTGTTCATTGGCCGTGCCATCACAACAGACCCACCAATCTTCTGTGGCCATGTTGGCATAACAAATCTACCCATCACAGTTGCTATGACAGATTAACTGGGGAAAAAAGTTTAAAACATTGTATAGCTATAAACCAGAATAATACTCGGCTCACTCAATATTCAATCAAGTTGATGCCAGCTCATAGAGATTCCACAGGAGAGAGTAGAACTGCCCTATGTGTTTCTCAGTCTGTAACTCCTTATGGGGGTAGAAAAGCTCATTTTTCTGTAGTGGAGATTAACTTTAGTTAAGTAGAAAAAATAAACAACATCCCAGTGTTCCCTTGCGCTGGACTAACTCTGTAGAGCTGCTATCCACAAAGTGAATGAGAGCAGTTGCTGAGGAACATGCCATACTTTTCAGCCATTGGATTTCTATGACCCTTTCAGAAATAAAACAATGCTCCAGCTTTGATTGAAAGTCCAACACAATTTTTATTGCACACTTCAGTGCTGTTGAGTTATTCTACAATTTGTTTACATTTAAAATAGGCTGTCATTAATCCCCCCTCCCAAAGCAATTCTCAAAGCAACCCACTTTATTCATGATTAAAAAATCTCTAATTTTTCAAAGTGTCCAGGGTCTTAAAGACTTGAAGGCAAACAAGTGGCCATCTAGTCCAGAAACAACAAAGCCCAAATGAAAGAAGCACATCAGCCTGTGTGGTCATGAGGTGTCAAAAGGATCAGAAATCAGGCATCAAGGAACAAAAATCATATCACTGTAATGAGGAAGAGTGTGGAGTGGGGACCCAAAACCCATTTGTGGGCAACTGGACATCCTCTCACAGAAGGGTCGTGGGGAGGAGATGAGCCAGACAGGGTGCAATGTAGCAAGGATGAAACATGCAACTTTCCTCTAATTCTTGCATGTTTTCTACCCCTCACTATCATGATCCCAGTTCTACCTTACAAATCTGGCTTGACCAGAAGAGGTACACAGGTACAGATAGGAACTGGAAACACAGAGAACCAGTTGAACCCTTCAAGACCAGAGATGAGAGTGTTCATACCAGAAGGGTAGAGAAAAGATGGGGTAGAAAGGGAAAACTGATTATAAAGATGTACATATAACTTCCTCTCTGCAGGACTGACAAAAGAAAAGTGGGTGAAGGGAGAAGTTGAACAGCATAAGATACGACAAAATAATTTATAAATTATCAAGGGTTCATGAGGGAGGGAGGAGTGGGGAGGGAGGGGGAAAATGAGGAACTGATACCAAGGGTTCAAGTAGAAAGCAAATGCTTTGAGAATGGTGATGGCAACAAATGTACAAATGTGCTTGACCCAATGAATGTCTGGATGGATTGTGTTAAGTGTTGTATGGGCCCACAATAAAATGATTTAAACAAACAAAAAAGAATACTTGTGAGAATGAAAAAAAAAAGATCTTCTTGAAGTAGTAGTGCTTGAAACTACGGCTCAGAGTCAGAAACTGTGCACCTGCATCCTTTTGGCTATCTACACAAATGAACATACCTGTAGTCTTTTATGTCTCTTATCTATAACAGGGTAGAAGGTGGCTATTACGGATTGAGTAGTACCCCCTAGAAAGATGTGTTGAAATTCCCACCTGTGAATTCCCACCTGGTGCCATAGTGAGTTACACAATGAGCTGCTAACCGCAGGCTCAACAGCTCAAAACCTCCAGAAGGCGTTCTCAGGAGACAAAGTGAATGTGAATGGATACATTGGATTGTGTAAGATATCGGGAAGGGAGTGAGGGGAAACCACTTATTTTAGGGGAAAAGAACAAATAAACATTCCTGGTGGATAGGGAAAAATAGATAAGGGTTCCACAGAGTCCTGGGTTTAGAAAAGCAAAAAGGGAGATAAGTCAAAGCTTATCTTGAACTGGAAAAACTGAAGGGGTGAAAGCAGGCTAGAGTTCCAATATTGAAAGACTTGATGGACCAAATATTGAATTATGCTGAATGGATCAGAGGATGCTAAAAAGAATATACAGAGGAGTCACTGCACCAAAAAGAATGAGTTGACATTCAACCATTTCAAGAGCAAGAACCAGAAGAAGCCCAAGGGGCCCTGAAAGTGTTGGTCAAAAATAAGGTTCAGGAATTGAGTGAATATCAACGAAATGTTTCAACAAGCTGAAGAAGTACTGGAAGCACTTGCTTGTCTATTCCAAGAAGTTTGGAAGATGGCTACTTGCACAAATAACTGAAAAAAAATCCACATTCCAAAGAAAGATGAACCATGAGGATGATCAAATGATAGAACAGTCTTATCAATATCATAGGCAAGTATAATTTTGTGCAGATCATTCAACAATTATTTCAGCAACACATTGACAGGGAGATGCCAGAAATTCAGGTCTAATTCATAAGAGGACATGGAACAAGGGATATCATGGCTGATGATAAATGGGTGATTGCTCAAAACAAAGAATACCAGAATAATGTCTACTTGTGTTTTATTGACCATGCAAAGTCCTTTGACGGTGTGGAACATATTAAAGGATGGACAGTCTTGGAAAAATTGGAATTGCAAAACACTTTGTTGTGCTCATGCAGAATTCATGCATTGTTCAAGAAGGAGGCATTGGCATGGAACAAGAGAATAAGTAGTACATGATCTTAAATCAAGAAAGGTTTGCATAAAGGTTGTAACCCTTTATCCCACTTATTCTATCTGTGTGCTTAACAAATAATCATAAGAACTGGATTATATGTACAGAAAACCGAAATCCTCACAACTGAATCAATAATAACATTATGATAAATTGGGGGGTGGGGAGGTGATTGGACTTGTCAAAGATTTGTCTTGCTTCGATTTACAGTCAATGCTAAAGGAAGCAGTAGTCAGGAGGCTAAATGATAGTTTGTATTGGATAAATCTACCACCCTGGGTCTCTTTAACGTATTGAAAGCAAGGATGTCACCTTGGGATGGATGCCACTGAGATTCCAATGAGGACATTCATGCAACCCTCAAACCTGGACTAACTGGGCAATTTAGAACCAAGTCTCTGCACCCACTTCTCACAAGCAATGCTCCCCTTTGTCCCCACAAGCTGAGACCCTCACTTCTGGGCTAGCCCCAGTCTCATGAACCACTTCTATGCCCTGCACTTTTCTCTTTTACTAACCTGTCTCCAGCCCAACTCCCTCTGAGATTAAGCTTAGCACATTTCTTTTCCAAACATTTTATTGTGAATTGGGTAAAGGTTTACAGAAAAGATAATTTTTCCATTCATCAATCCACACATCCTTGGTTCCACTTCATTGATTGTAGTTTCCACAATGAAATATAATTTATACCATTTCCTCTCTGTATTTCCTATTTTCATTCTTCCTTCCTTTCTAAGCTTTCTGCATGTGGTCCTTGGGCAAATGCTGCCCTTTTGATCTTAGGTAATTTATTTTTCTAAGATTTGTGTGCCTCACTAGTTCCTTATATAGGCTCATAAATTGTTTGGCTGAAAGCAGAGAATGCATGCCATTGTATTGCCATGACTTTTAGTGACTTATAGCGATCCTATATAACAGAGTAAAACTGCCCCTGTGTGTTTTTGAAACTAACTCTTTACAGGAGTAGAAAACCCTGTCTTTCTCCTAAGGAGTAACTGGTGGTTTCAAACTGTTAACCTTGAGAATTGCTGCCCAACACATAACCACTATGCCACAAAGGCTCCCATCTTGGACCACATGAATGCCTCTCATTCATCCAAATCCATTTGAAAATGGGGAAAGAGTTCATACTCCATCCAATTAATTTTTGCCAACTAGTGAATCTCTTGGGTTCTTCTTACCTTTCTTGAGCAGCTTCTGAATATGCAGAAAGGTATTGGTGACGGATATATATGTATGCCAGGCCTAAAAACATGGTGAGAACTGGAAACACACATAAAAACGATTCAGAATGGGAAAGCAGTCTCTCAAACAATCTCATGAAGACTGATAATATATTCACAAAACATGACCACAACTTGTATCCAAAATTTAGAGCTTATTTGTGATTAATACCTACTAGTAAGGAAAAAAAATTCTTTTTTTTTAATGGAGAAGAGAGTTGCGTAGACACTTTAGATGGAAAGATGAGCACTTGAGGGAGAAAGTCAGCATCATTGGTCATCCACAAGCGACAAGTTCAAAGTTGACACTACCGCACACCCACCACACTGCCATCCAGTCGAAGCCAACTCATAGTGGCCCTATGGACAGGGTAGAACTGGCCCTGTGAATTTTAGAGACTGTAAATTTTTGTTTTTATTTTATTTTATTTTGGGATTGCATCCCTGTCCTCTGGTGGTTGTGGGTGCTATCCAGCCTTGCTCCTGGAGAGCCGCTGATGGATTTGAACCGCCAAGCCCGTGGGCCGCAGTCTTGCATTCAACCACTTACGCCACCAGGGTTCAGGCTGAGACTGTAAATTTTTTTTTTTGAGACTGTAAATTTTCATAGAAGTAAAAAGTCCAATCTTTCTCCCCTGGAGCAGCGGGTGGTTTTGAACTGTTGACCTTGTGATAACAGCCCAATTTGTAACCGCTATGACATCACGCTTCTCACACATCTGTAATAAAAAGAGTGACAGCACAAAATGTTGCTGAGGAGATGGAGCAACTGGAATCCTAATATATTATTCGTGGAAATACAACATAGTTTAGGTACTTTGAGCAAAGTCTGCTCCTTTTCTAAACATACACTTCTCCTTTGACAAAGCAATTCCATTCCTATTTATTCCTCCCATCCAAATAAAAGTATGTGTTACTTTAAAAATGTGTATATGAATCATGATTGGTCCTTTATTCATAATACCCCCAAATTGGAATTATCCTAGAGGTCTATCAACAGAAGAATGGATAATCAAGCAGGGGTATGGTCATACAAAAGATAACTAATTAACACTCAAAAGTAAATACTGAAGAAAAAAAAAGAAAGTAAATAATCGATGAACCAGTCAGGGGGCAGAATAGCACCAATGAAACACACAACTTCTTCTAGTTCTTTGGTGCTTACTTCCCCACACTATCAATACCTCAATTTTACCTTACAAATCAGATTAGATGAGAGCATGCACACTGCTACAGATAAGAGCCCACAACACAGGGAATCCAGATAGATAAACCCCTCAGGGTGAACAGGAAGGGTACAGATACCAGGAGAAAAAGAGGGAGGTGGTGGGGGAAAGAGGGAATTGATTATAAGGATCGACATATAAGCCCCTCCCAGGGACATACAGAAAGGTGTATGAAAGGTGACAAATGATGATGTAACATATGAAAGTAATAATCTATAACTTATCAGGGATCTAGGAGGGAGAGTGAGGAAGGGCATGGGGAGAAATAGGGAGCTGATTTCAGGGACTCAAGTGGGAAGAAAATGTTTTAAAAATGATGATGGCAGCATATGTGTAAATGTACTTGACACACTGGGGAACGTATGGATTGTGATATGAGATGTAAGAGCTCTCAATAAAAGTATTTAATAATGAAAAAGTAAACACTGATATATAAAACAACATAGGGAACATAAAAAATATTTTGTTTAGTGCAAAAGGCATGACATCAGAGTACATGCCATATTATTCGACTTGTGTGAGGTTCTAGAATGGGAAATAATAAAACAATGAAATTTGAATGATACTAGTCTCTCTTCTTGAAGGGAATGAGGAGCGAAACTAACAAGGGAGAGCATGAGCGAATCTCCTGGTTCACACAGAGCTGCATGCATGTCTCAGAACTCCTCAGATGTTATAGTTAACCTTTGTGGATTTCACTATAATGGAAATTTTATCAGGTGGAAAAAGAACAGGTGGAGTTATGTTCTGCTAATCTAAGTAATGAGAAAAATGAATGTCCTTCCTGCTTTGATATGAGGTGCCATCAAACTGATTCCAATTAACAGCAACCTGATAGACAACTGAAGAAACATGACCTTCCGGGTCATGTTTCATTCTCAGAACTGTTGCTATGTTTGAATCTATGGTTGTAACCACAGGGTCAATCCATCTCATTGATGGGCTTTCTTTCGCTGTCCCATTTTTCTCTCTTTTTTAATTTACAAACCATGATCTCTTTCTCTAGCAGAGACTGGTTCCTCCTGATAACATGGTCCAAAATACTGAACTGAAGCCGCCCCATCATTCCTTCTAAAAACCATTCTGGTTGACACTTAGCCTTGTTCTGAATTATGATTCTGAGCGTCTACATCAAATCTTTACCCATCAAAAAGTCAGTAGGATTCATGTGTATCCCATCCAATGAGGTTCATGCATATAGTCACTGTTTCAGTTGTTGAAAAGCTATTTCCAATGACTAGTTCATTTGGTATTGCAAAATTCTATCGCATGGTCTCGCACATGGTTTTTGTCATAGAAGTCTTGTTTTCCAGCTGTCAATCTGTGTTTTTTATTTTCATCTTTTCAACTCCAATGACTAGTCATGATCAATAAGTCTCGACTGCATGTTGATCATTTTCAAATTACAAGTATGGCCCCAAAATATTTTACTTTGATTGGAATTTGTGATCAGCATATAAAGGGAAGTAGTAATTGTATTGACCAGTCTTCTTTGCAGGTATATTGGTACTATCCCATCACTGACAGCTTTGTATTTCAGAATAGATCTTGAAATGATTTTTTTTTGAAAATTCTGAATCTGTTCTTCGGCCATATGATACTCCAGACATATTAGAACATATAATGGTCTGATAACTTCCAACTTTCTTTGATTCATACTTCATAGATCCCACATTCTGGTTATTAATAAATGTCTGCAACTGTTTCTACTCATTGCTACCTTAGAGACCCTTTTTCCCTCAGCACCTCCCAGATGAAAAGCCCCAGAACCTTGTGGTGAATGCCAAATTCTATCTATGGGGCTCAGATATTCCTGATGCTACAGTCATCATTTCATCTTATCACATGTTTCTTTTACTTCTACTATAAACTAAGCAATAATCTATTGATTGAAAAGATAGAAAAGCTACCTGTCTTCTTTTTTTAAAGCTAGCTGTTTTTTTTTTAAATAATTTTATTGGGGGCTTTTACAGCTATTCCATACATCATCTGTATCAAGCACATTTGCACACATGTTGCCACATTTATTTTCAAGTATTTTCCACTTGAGCCCTTGGTATAAACTCCTCTTTCCCTTCCCTTTCTTTTTGTAATGAATCATCTCATTGGGTACTCATACACCTCCCCTCATGATCCATGCATATGTCAATCGTATGCAGGCCTCATTTGCACACTTGTTGCCATCATCACTCTCAAAACATCTACCCTCCACTTAGGCCCCCAGTTCCAGCTCGCCATATTTCCCCCTCCCCCTCCAACATGAACCTTTAATAATCTATAAATTGTTATTGCTTTTTCATATACTGTCCAATGTGTCCCTTCACTCACTTCTCTGTTGGCCATGCTCCAGCGAGATTATATAATATCCCTGAAATTGGCTCCCCCTTTCTACCCCACCACCCCTCCACCCTCCCAGCAACACCATTCACAGGTGAAGCTACCTGTTTTTATGGAGTTTTTATTTATCAGTCGACAGATAAACATATAAAATAATAATAACATACAAGCTTGAAATATTATGGAGGAATGAAAAGAAGTGGGATTTGAAAGAAACTACTACATTTTTCTACCATTTTACCCAGGACCAACTATTTTGCCCTTGCTCAGAGCAGTCAGTATTGGTACCTGAGTAGGATGGATCCTGGTACAGCATTAGTTAGATGATCTATTGGCACTACAGACTAGTTTCTTCTTTGAGTCTTTCATGTGTTTCTTTCTTATTTGTTCCAGATGCTTATGGCCAGTAAAGGTATGTTAGAGAGCCCCTATAATTACTATAATAATTACATTCATTTGCTAATATTTTTGTTTGTTCCCCCCACACACCAGAGTCAAGTTAGTATTAGACAGATTTGAAGATAAAGTTCAAGACTATTTCAAACTTGAATATCAACTATACAGTTTGTTCCAAACATATATGATGAAAAAGAAATAGAATCACTGTCATCAGGTCAATTCTGACTTATAGCAATAATACATAAACATATATATGCATATACATATATATTGAATTTAATTGTACTCAAATAAAAATTAGCATGTCTGTACTGAGTTGTTTCTGGTGGACATAGGCATTGTTTACTTAAAAAATAATAATTTCAAGAATCAGTAAAGGTATATATGGCAGTTATATATATGGTATATATGACATAATCTCCTGTCAACTTGATAAATAGAGTGGAGGGACAGAGTGTAGGCAGTTCAACAAGACAGCCTGATGGTAGTTTCTGGTGGGTGTTGCTTTCTCATAAGGATTCTGGGAACTTTCTCTCTTCTTTCCTAGAGGCAAGACATACTCTTTCTCTGTTTCACCTTCCTGTTGGAGAGCCACACTCAGAGAAATGGCGGAGCCAGCACTGAGGTGCTTCCACCAGGATTGGATCCACAACAGTATGTATTGGATCCTAACACAGTACAGCTGTACATAATTCTAAATACCACAGTCATCATTAGAAGAGGTTTGAATATATTTTTTAATTACCTGGGTTAAAGTGCCACACAGCCATCCAGCATGTAATCATAAATAGGGGATCAAACTCCACACAATTTTGTCTGAAGAAAGAAAGGAGTTATTTCTTTATCTAGAGGTAAGTGTCCACTCTGTCATTACAAAAACTACATAAGATTATACACAAAAAGTTTAAACCATTATTACATGTATGGATCTTTTAAGGTAGAACTCAGACATAGTTTAAATCTCAGGCCCAAGAATTACTCTTCCTTCCTTCCTTCTATATATAAATTACAGGAGTATAGGGGTTCAAATGAATCATAACTCTTTAAAAGAAAGAAAAAAAACAGCCTTCAACATAATCCTGATTCTGAAACCTAGACAGCATTTATATGTTTTAAATGAAGTACCCCCTTCCCCCCAAAAAATCCCAAACTCAATTCCTGTTAAGTATATTCTTTCACCCAAATTCTGTCATATCCCTTGCTGATGGAATGTAAATGAGAATGAAACAAGCTACCTAGAGGTTAAATGGTTTAGTAGCTTGTGTCCCAAGCTCTCTTTGCTCAAGCTTTGATTGAGGGGACAGATGTTTGAGGATGGAATGAGAGCAGAGCCAGGTGGGAGTGTGGGCCTGTATGAGGTCATAGAGAAGAATGGCTGTGCAGTAGGTGCAGCCATATAGGACTGGGCCAGAAACATCATATCCATTTCCATTGTGTTAACAACTGGTACCTCGCAGCTTGTCTAATTACTTCAGCTAACACATTTATTTGGAAAATAACATCATGCAACATCATTAAAAGTACACAAACCAGGGCTGAGCCCCGGTGGCGTCGTGGTTGTGCGTGGGACTGCGGTCCACTGGGACGGAGGTTCAATTCCAGCAGTGGGGTTGGGCCTCCTACTCCCACCACTGGAGAGCAGTGATGCCCCCCCCCCCCCCCCCAAAAAAATAAAGTACACAAACCAGAAACTACAGGATAATACTCTAAGACTGTACATAACTCAAAGCACCAATATGTTCCTCACCCCCAACAATAGATGACATAGTGTCCCTACCCCGTCCTACCCTGAGATCGGGGAGACCTCTAGTTGACCACTTCTGAGCATTTCTGCCATTTGACAGAAAGCTGTGATAGAATGTTATTTACAGAGCATCTGAGACCATCCCCAGAGAGGAAACCTGACAGAGAATGTGGTCAAGGTCTTACTCATGGAATGACATCTATTTCTAAAAATTAAATCAGAGAAGACAATGTAAAGACCTTCGTTGAGGTTTTCCTTTGTCAAGTGTTTGCTTGTCCCCCTGTCTTTCTGTGTTTGTCTAGGTGTCCGTTGTTGGGAAGCAGTGGACTGGACTCTGCTTTGGGTTGGGCTCCATCACCGGGAAACTGGCTCACCTAGTATGCAGGACGAAGTCAGAGTGATGGGTTCACATGCTCAACGAGGCTTGAGGATGTGGGTTTGCTGGCGCTAGTCTCACAAGAGATTTGTAACTATCTGAATTTGTTTTCCTTTCTATTGGGGTTTTTCTCTATTGTGGTCTAGTTGTGGTTGTTGGGATTTTGTTTTTTGCTTTTGTTGTTAGCTTCCTGTTTGTCTTTTGTGTGATTTTGTGCACATGAAGTCCAGGTTAAATCCAGGTAAATCTATAGAGACAGTAACTGGATTAATAACTCCCTAGGGGCATTGAAGAGGATGTTGAGGGGAAACAAAGAGCTTACAGCAATGAACATTAGAAAGAAGAAAATGTTCTAAAATGGATTGTGGTAATGATTACATAGCTATTTTTTTTAACTGGATTTAATGATTAAATTATATATTTGAAGTCTATGCCAACAAAGCTATTTTTAACATGATAATTAAGTTCCCACAACACACCAATAAACAAATTTACTTCTGGTCAAATAGCTCTATAAAAAGTGGAGATCACTGAGGGGACATCCGTGAGGAAGCAGGGCTGGTGGCAGTGGGCAGGAGCCTAAACGGCCCTCTGAGATGGTGCAGTGACGAAGGGGGACTTGCAGCTCAGCTTCCTCCCTTGTTGTCATTGCCAGCCCCCTGCTTGGGGCACAGTGTGGATTTAGTGGTCAGTGGAGAAGGGTGACCGTTTTAAAGGACTCATCAGTGAGCATCAGTCTCCCATAGTGGGGCTGTAAGTGCTATCGAGTTAGATGGCCACAAACCACTCCATGCCAAGTGGGACACAAATGTTGCCAGGTCCTCTGATAGCCCCCTGATCCATGGCAGATTAGACTGCTTTCTAAGTCCCTGGAGTTTTTCAGAAAAAACAGGTCTTTCTTCCTTGTGTCTCTCTCTGTGTGGAGGCACCCTGAGATCTGTTCAGCATCATAGCAACATACCAGTCTCTGCTGACAGAAAAAATAGAGCTAGACACGAAGCACATGGGCTGAGAAGCAAACCCACATTCTCTCCTTCATGGGAGGCAAGAATTCTGCTACTGACCTACCAGTGGCACCTAGGGATCCTTAGTCTAAAGTGACCAAATGTCTCACTTTTTAACAATTTAACAACATCCCATAGTGTTTTAAAATTAAAATAAATATATTACAATGCTAGTTTTGCATTCTATGAAAATTTTTGTTGCTCCATATAGACCAAATTTTTAATCAAGAACCAGTGGCCCACTTAAAATCTGGTTACTTTACCTTAGTCCCTTTGTAAAATCTCCATGTATACATACATGTACTGCTTCCAGCAGGTGTCTAAGATGCCTTATGCTTATAAGCAAACTAGAAATGTGCTTATAGTCTCTTTCACTTAAAAAAACTGTTTTATACTTACTACTACCCATGCTACTAGAACCCTAGTGTTGCAGAATACGTGAAAAATGATCATCTTTGTGAAATTTTCTTTTCTCTAAAGTGAATTTTTCTTTTCTCTAAAGTTTCTAGACATGGATTACAGTTACTAGTTATAATTTCTACCTTTCAGACCTAGATTTCATAATGATAGGGTCATTATGAGTCAGAATAGACACTATGCCAGTCAGTTTCAAAGTTAGTGAAATGGAAAAAAATAATTAAATTAGAGAGAAGAGAGGCTAATTTTTCTAATGAGAATCCAAAATCAATCACTATTTCTGAGGTTTTGTCGCTGGTTAACATTATCAGGTTATCAGATGGAGTTTACTTGATGGCAGCAAGTAGCAGGTTAATTTTGGAACAGAAACTAAGCAATGAAGCAGTAAGGAAAGAGGGTACCAAGAACAAGAACCAACTCTCCAAACCAAACTCCCTGCCATTGAGTCAATTCTGAACAATAGCAACTCTATAAGACATCATGGGACGACCCCTTTGGGTTTCTGTTCCGCAAGGGTGGGAACAGGAAACCTCACCTTTCTCCTACGGAGCCGCTGCTAGGTTAGACCTGCTGACCTGGTGGCTAACAACTCAATACATAAGCAGGGTTCCATAAAGAACAAACAGGTAGTTCTGTCTTACCAGAACTGATAACAAACGATTATTTGAATCCTACATACATTTGCATGCTTTAGAAGGAGAAATAGTGTGAAATTTTCTGGTTGAAAAAGAACACCCCAGGGGCTAAGCCCCAGTGGCATAAGTAGTTGAGCGCAGTACTGCAGCCCGCAGGCTTGGCGGTTCAACTATCATGACCTTAATTCTACCTTATAAATCTGGCTAAACCAAAGCATGTGCATTGGTGCAGATAAGAGCTGGAAGCAGGGAATATAGAACAGATAAACTCCTCAGGACCAATATTGAGAGTGGTTATACCAGGAGAGGAAGAGGAATGTGGGGGGAGAAAGGGGGAACTGATCATAATAACCTACCTATGACCCCATCCCATTGGGATGGACAACCAACAAGGAGGTAAAGGGAGACATTGGAAAGTGCAAGACATGAAAAAATAATAATAATTTATAAATTATCAAGGATTCATGAGGGAGGGAGAGAGGGAGGATGGGACAGAGGGATGGAGGGAGAAAACTTAGGAGCTGATATGAAGGGCTTAAGTAGGAAGAAAATTCCTTGAAAATGACGATGGCAACATATGTACAAATGTGCTTGATACAATGGATGGGTTGTGATAAGAGTCATATGAACCCCCAATCAAGTGATTTTAAAAACAAAACAAAAAACAAGTAGCCATCTAAGTGAGGTCTCAGCTAAGTCCATTTGGAAGTAGCACAACAGGTGGTGTGATCCAAGGATTGTAAATAATAAAATCCAGGATCAGAGGAGGAATTGTATCAGCACATACATTTTAAGCACCCAGTTTTCAGAAGACTATGGGTAACAGTGAGGACCCCAAATTTATTTTCAGGCTCCCTATGTGAATTAAGTCTCTGGTCCATCCCCTTTGACCATTGACTAGGGCTGTGAATAACTTTGCCTTTAGAAAGAGTTCATTGGAAAATTAATTAATGCAGATATTGTTGGCTAAAATTTAACATCATTTCTTTTCCCTTTTGACCCTCTTCCATCTATTCTGGTTTTTTGTTATTTTCTGCTTTCTTTTGGATTGAGGTTTTTCTGTTTTCATTTGTTACTGTCGTTGGGGTGAGGGGAGAGCTGCTTGATTTTCTTTATCGGAAATCTATACAGACAGTAATTACCAGTAGATTAATAGTCTCAGGGTTATGGCAGGGAAGGTTGCTAAGAAATAGGGAGCTAATAATAATGAAGAGTACAAAAATGAAGAAAATGTTCTAAGATTGATTGTGATGATGATTGCACAACTCTTTTTAATAGCATCTAACCATTGAATTGTATGGTATACAAATTATATGTTAATATAACTATTAAGATTTAATTTAAATAGAAAAATTGTAAAGCAAATCAACAGAAAGCTGTCCAATGTGATACAGAAAGATGATAGGTGACCCTACCACTTCCTCATTCCTCCCACCCATTATTGGTTAGCTATTGTTTTTAACTCTTCCTGTTCTGAGCAATCAAATAAAGCACTTCTAACAAAAATTATGCCCGTGTATTTGTTTTATAAACAGCAACTTGAGAAATATTTGGAAATTGTATTCAGCTTTATCTCTAGGACAAAGGGAGGCTAGCTCTAAAAGGTGAAAGAGCAAAAACTTGAAAGAAAATTGGGTTTGAAGAATTTCCCAGGACCCAGATCATAAAACCAAGAAGCAATCCTACATATTTAACTTGTTGGAAACCCAACATTTTCCAACAGGGAAATACAGAATTTTCTCCTATGGTGATATTTATAGGTAGTCCTACAGTCACTCTCATTGCCTTCCCGTCATTGCTGGGTCAGCACACAGCCCTCCCTCCCTGTGGGTTTTCCAGACTGTAACTGTGGGTGGCAGTATCATGGCCAGTCTTTCCTCCTCGAAGCTGCTGGTGGTTTTGGACTGCTGATCAGGTGGACCTCATTACCACTACATCACCCTGAGCTCCTGCAGATTGCAAACTTTAAGCACTGACATAGCATAGTGGGAATATTAGTGTTTCTGCAAGCCACTTAAGATTTTTCAATAAATCAATTATCTTCACTTCAACATAGTATCTGCCCACTCCCCTGAGTGACTAGGGAGGAGGGGTTCAAACCACTGGCATTTCACTTAGCAGTCCAAGGTTGCACCCCCTGCACCACCAGAGCACCTATCAAGCAAATTAAAAAGAGAAAATTTAACATCATAAGTGGATAAAAAGGGGGGAGTGGATAAAAAGTATCACTTTCAGAATAAAGGGTTAATATAAAAATAAACCAAAATTTCAAAAAACGCAGTAAACTCTAGTTAGATACTATTGATTACTAAAGAGTTTGAGTATGGGCTCCTTTTTAGTTGAAATTAATGTTCATGGGATGTTGAAATCATATTAGGAGGATTTCCTGAACCCATGTTTATTTCCTCTCTCCCCCCAAACGTCATTAATATGCTAGTAAAAATTAAAAGTTGGTAGAAAGTTAGCATGGACAAAGAGAACAGGGACAGCCACAATAGGAAATGAGGGTTGCTAGCAGATTTCTGAGAGAGTGCAAGGCACAGAGAAAGAAAAGCTGAGATGGCACAAAACCTAAAAGCCCAATGTCATAGTTAGGAATTTTGTGCCAACATGGCTCCCATAGGAATATGTGGGTGGTGGAGGTTAGCCTGTCAATCAGGTTGCAGCTTGATCGGAGGGCAGCCAAGGTCAATGGCTCTGTGAGGGTGGCTCTTCTACTTTCTCCCTGGTGATTGGAGCAGCATGCTGTTGCCTGAATTAGCTGCTTTTCCTCAACCATCTTGTGCTATCTGTGGGCAGAGCCAACTGTGGATTGGGGTGGCTCTTGTTGCTATGAATCTCTGTGTCACGAGGCTCCATTGTGCCTGCATGGCTCTGTTGCTGTGCTACTGGACTTTTCTCGTCTCAACATCTCATCTTCCTGCTCTTGCCGTCCCACTTTGCCTTGCCATGTCTGTTGCCAGTGCCAACTCTGAGCTTCTTGCCTGCAGGCAGTCTCTGTACTTTCTTCCAGCCACTTTGCTATCTGCTTCCTTGAGCTTGGACCAGCAGCTGGCGTGAGTAGGAAGACCCTCCAGTATATCAACTGTTCCACGAAAATGAGTTGGACTGAGCCCTCTGTACTGCTATGTGGACTAATTAGCTACTGAATTCCTTCTCACTACATAAACCTGTCCTTATGTGTATGTATGTCTGTGTGTGTGCATGTGCGTGTGTGTCCTGGTTTTGTTTCTCTAGAGAACCCTGCCTAACACGCCTAAACTCACTGCTATCCGGTGATTCATAATGACCCTCTGTGGGTTTTCTGAGACTGTAACAGTTTATGGAAGTAGAAAACCCAGTCTTTCTCTGACAGAGCTGCTGATAGCTTCGAATGGCTGACCATGTGCATCACAGCCCAACTCATTGCCATTCTACAAGCAGGGCTCTAGCTAAGATGGCAGCATGCAGAAGATGAAGCACAGTCTCCGAAGAAGTAAGAATGAGCGACCAACCACAAACTCATTGCTATTAAGTGAATTTTGCTTCATAGCTACCCTACAGGATCAGATAGAATTGCCCTCTTAAACTATTTCAAGGCTGTAAATCTTTACATAAGCGCAAAAAAAAAAATCCCGCTTTTGACCCACAGAGCAGCTAGTATCTCAAACCACCAACCTAGTGATTAACAGCCCAACACATATACCACCAGAACCAGTGAAGACAGGGACCATCATCATCATTCCAAGAGGCTTCGGAATCAGAGATGCCAAATATTTTGGTGACCAAAGACTGAAAACAGAAGAATTTTCTGAAGTAGAAGGACTTAGATAACTCTTCTCCACTCCACTTTACCACCTAGAACCCCAACTTCCATGTCAGGAAGAGGTGGAAGATTTACAGTCATTAAACTCAACCAGACTGAGGTTTTTCACAACCCATGGAAGATGGGGTGAAATTTTACACTGAAAATCTACATTCTGCACAGTGGAAACCCAACTGCTACTACCCTCCTCTACTATCTTTATGGATCCTATTACTAAACCTCTGGAACTCAGGTCTATTTAACCACTCCTGCCCCACATTCATAGCTGGAGGTTTCAAGAGTTTGAAGAAGCTAAATTGTGTCAGACAGATGACGTGGAATTTGGGGGAGGGGGGCCTACAGAACAAAGAGTCCCTTTTAATCAACCCCCTTTAATAAATAATCAACCCCACTCATTCAGGAAGTCCCACCCATGCACATTCACTTTCTAATACCTCTTTCTTAAAGTTGCAGAGCAGGCCAATGAGGAATCACCAGGCCTCCGAGAAAGCTTTCAAGACCTCCTTTGCCTCAACCTCTTTGCAGGACCCCTTTCTTGATATCTTCCTGATGGCCTAATGTTGAAAGGTTCCAGATTCAATCCTTGGCCCTCTTCTCTTCATCTGCACCCCCTACCTTGAGGATTTCATACAGTCTCATGGCTTTGAGTATCCATTTCTAACTTTCTATAGTGAATTGGTGACGGTTGCAGAGATCATTGACTTTGCATCCAAGCAGTTCATACACATTTTGTTTCATCTCACTCATTGAATCCCCCCACAAGGTAATATCATGTATCCCACTTAAACTGTGTCCTTAGGGAAAGAGTATCCTTTTGATCACAAGTGACTAATGATTCTAAGATGTTTCTCAGTGTTATTGTTCCTCTTGTAGATTCAACTTTTGCTTGTTTGAAGATTAAACCACGAAATTAAAGTTCAATTCCAGACTTGAAGGCTGACATAGGGCCAGGGTTAGGGGATTCCCTGGTCTCTAGCCAGTAAAACTGGTCTTTTCTATGATTTTTAGTTTTGTTCCCACGTTTGCTCCCACTACCCAGAAGCACCTTCTTCTTCTTTTCTTCTATAAGACGTCAAGAGGAAGACAAAGACATATTATGCAGAGGGGGAAGGCCCTTAGCATAGTAATGCCCAAGGCTTTTCTGATATATAGAACTTTAGAAAGAACATGGGAGGTTGAAGAAAGATGTCCTGCATGCATGATCAGTAGCAAATGAAATCATCCTTGGTACAGGGGGGTTCCCAGAGCAGAAATGGGGCCATGATTGGGAGACATACGTGGTGTAAGACAAAGCAGCTTCCAAGATTGGTCCCAGGGCCTCCCCAGGGCAGTTAGTGCATGCTACTGGGGTACTCTCCATTCACATATTTATTTTCCCAAATTTTAAATGAAAATTTCTACCGTGAACTTACTGTGCATGATAGACTTTCTCCAACTCTGGTGATACAGTGACTTCTGGGAGTGTGACTTTGTGTTTTGATCTTGCCTTTCCAACCTGGGAAGCAAAATAACCTGCAAATAAAGGAGAATCTTTCATGAGTTCCTAAGAATATGAAAATTGAAACCACAAAAAAAGACAGGACACAGCTGTTCCAAAGAGAAACTCATTGCCACCATGCGAAGTCTGACTCATAGCAACTGTATAGGATAAAGCAGAACGACCCCTGTGGGTTTACAAGACTGAAAATCTTTGCAGGAGTTGACAACCTCATCTTTCTCCCACATAATGACATCTAAAAATGAAAAGACAGACCATACCAAGAGGGGTCTAGGGATATATAAATGGTATAGTCACTTTGGAAAACAATTAGAATACATTTTTTAGTTAGACATATATTGGGAAAAAAACACAACCATTCCACACCAAGAGAATTCCCATTAAAAGATTTGTATACTCATGTTTATAGAATCTGAGAAACAGGAACAACTCAAATGTCCATCAGCACATGAACAGATCAATAAACTGTGGTATCTCTATAAAATGGGAAGTTATGTAGTGACAGAAAAGTTAAGTGCCTAGCGGCTGACCAAAAGCCTGAGCATTTGAACCCAGCCAGACGCTCCAATAGAGGCCTAGATGTCTGGACTCATCAAGATGACAACCAAAAAACCAATGAGGCAGTTCAATTCTGTCACCCGGAATCTCTGTGAATCAAACAACTTGACAGCATCTAACAACAAAGAAAGAATATTTTTTTCACAATTTTTAAAACTAGTTGGGATTTAATACATATATCACTGCATATTTCAATCACGTCAAGAAGAATCATACAATTGTTCCACAATCAGTTTCCAAGCAAGCTTTTTCTACATGGACTCCTTAACATCATCTCCTCTTAACCTCCTCTCCACCACTGCACCCTCCTTCCCCAGAGCCCCTTATTTGACTGGCTGTCCCTATCATTCATCAGACCTGGGTTTCATATACTGAAAGGTGGAAAAGCATGTAACACAGCTTCAAGAGGGTGACCTCCAGTGACATAATGCCTCTGAGATACACTCTAATATGAATAGACAAAAACCGAACAAAACAACACAAGCCAAAAAAAAGTACAGAACATTTTGAAGACCAGATCTGATACAGCCTGCATCATAGGGGTGATCTACTGACACAATTTTAACTGTTCAGGTCAGACTCATGCCTTTGATCTTGGATACACCCCACTCCCAGGCACTTTGTTAGGGACCCCTTTCCTCCCATCTCTCAATTTTAGACAGGACGTTCTCCAGAGACTTATTTCCTACATCATTCCACAAATTAACCTTGGGCTCCCATTGCTATTCACTGCTTTGTACACACTGGTTCCTGACAATTGAGACTCTGACACTGACCCCTCCTTTGATCCCAGATTATATGGATTCTAATCTTTCGTGAATGATGCTGGTGATCTTCTTCCACGTGGACTTAGTTGATATCTCACTTAAATGGCTGCTTGTTTGGAGACAAGCCTGTAAGACCCCAGACACTATTTTACCTGATAGCTAGGCACCATCTAAATTCATATCTTCTGTGTTTCTTTCCTGAGGATCAGTACTGAACAGGACCACGATGTAAGAATGAATTGTTCTTAAATTTGAGCTAGGATTTTGTTTGAGCCCGAAACCCAATTCCTGGATATATGGGTTTTTTTTGAATTTGCTGTAACTTGGGAGTTATTGCATATATCATACCATTCCATATTTTAATCATGTCAGGCAGAATTATACAGTTGCTTCCATAATCAGTCTCCAAACGTGTTTTTCAAAAGGAAAGACTTTTTGAAACAAGGAATAATATGAAAAAAATCACAGAATAATTATGCTGCATAAAAGAAGTCGAACTAGGGGGGGTATCCTGCACTATGGTTTCATCCCCATTAAATTCTCAACACGCCAGTGACTCTCATCGATATAGAGCATGATTTAAGTGGTTGCCTGGAGATGAGAGAGAAGCATGGGGGCTAGGTTACAAAGAGCCAGAAGAACACTTTGGGGGATAATGGATATGTTCAGCTTCATGATAATTATCTCAGAGGTCAACTATATGACTATATGTATTGGGGAGCTAATAATGATGAGGACTGATATGCTCTAAAATTGGTTTTGGTGATGATTGCACAATTCTTTTTCACACACTCAAACCATTGAATTGTATGGAACATGAATTATCTATCAATAAAATTGTTTAATATGCATGTGTATAAATTTTTTTTTCTGTGTGCCTGCCATGAAGTCAAGTCCAACTCATAGCGATTGCAAGTCATACTAAACCAATGTGACAAACTAGAATTGTCCGTAGGGTTTCCTACACTATAACTTTTATAGGAATAGATTATGGGAATGGTGACTTCAAAGCACTGACCTTTCTGTTAGCATCCAAGCATTTAACCATTGTGTGTCCAGGACTCGATAGATACAGACAGATACAGAAACATATGCACAGCAAATAAGTGGAGGGAGCAGTCCCAAGAAAAAAGACATAATGCTCAGTAAAGCAGAGGATCCGTGAGAAAGAAGGAAGGCTCTCAACAAGATGAACTGGCACAGTGATTGATGACAACAAAGAGCTGTTGATCACAGCAGTGGTGGCGGCGATGACCCAGGGCTGGGTGGCACTCCGTGATGTTGTACACAGTGTCACTGGGAGTTGAACTGCCTCGATGGCCCCAACAGCAACAGCAACTTAGATTACACGGGTGTTAAAATGGATGCAACAGTGGCAGTGAAATTTTTTATATTACACATCCATTTGTATGCTTTAAATATGTGAAACATAACTGCTTTCAATATTCCTTAACAAAGTTGATTCTGAAAAAAAAAAGTTGTGGTCCAGAAATAATGAGCAGTTGCAAGTTTTCCACCTGAATTCTGAAGACACCCACTGCCCCAGCAGCTTTCCTGCTCCTCGCAAGAGCTCCTCCGCTTCCTGCCCTAGGTGTCTCTCATGCACTCCCTGTGCTGACCTAGTTTCCTATTAGAAAATGGCTCTGGCTGGCTTCTCCTTCATTGGCAATGTTGTCGCTACTGGCTTATTAGTGGATTCTGACTCAGAGGTGAATGCAAGTATCAATCCTGGGGCACTTGAATCCTGGAATCCCTGAATCCCTAGTGGCATAATCCTTAAGGGCTCAGTTGCTCACTGAAGTGTCGGAGGTTCAAACCCAGCAGCTGCTCTATGGAAAGAAAAGAAGTCCAGTGTTCTTCTGTAAAGATTGGGAACCCTGATGGCCTAGTGGTTAAGCCTGGAACCACTCACCACAAAGTGAACAGTTCGAAATCACTGATTGCTCTGTGGGAGAAAGACAGGACTTTCTACTTCCATAAAGGGGTGGAGTCTCAGAAATCCACAGGGGTGGTTCTACCCTTTCCTACAGGGTATGAGTTGATTGACTCAATGGTGGTGAATTTGGTTTGAGATTCTGGCAAAATTTCAAAGTAAAGCAGTTGCCATCAGCTGGTCCAACTCACCCCCACTCCCAGGATAGAGTAAAACTGTTCCATGCGGTTTCTCCTATGGAGCAGCAGCTGGTAGCTTCAAACCTTGACCTGCCTTGTCGCAAAGGGAACGGATTTTAAGCGGGGCACCATTGACTGGGGGGAGAGGGGGGTTCTTTATTAAAAATTTGGTCTATGTGGAGCAACAAAAATTTTCATAGAATGCAAAAATAGTATTGTGACATATTTATTTTAATTTTAAAATGCCACGGGATGTTGTTAAATTGTTAAAAAGTAGGACATCTGGTCACCTTATATGGTGACTAATCTCTTCACCACCAGGGCTCCTTCTACAAAGATGACTGTTGTTAGATGTCTTTGAGTCTATTCTGACTCATAGCAATCCTGTATACAACAGGATTAAATACTGCCTGGTGCCTCATCTTCACAATGGTGACTCTGCTTGAGCCCATCGCTGCAGCCACTGTGCCATTCCGTCTTGTTGAAGATCTTCCTTCCTTTTGCTGGTCCTCTACTTTACCAAGCCTGCTGTCACATCCTGGCATGGTCTGCCCTGATAATACATCCAAAGTACAAGAGACAAGTCTTACCATTCCGGCTCCTAAAGAGCACGGTGGCTGTATTTCTTTCAAGAGAGATGTCTTTGTTCTTGTGGTAGTCTGTGATACTTTCTGTATTCTTCACCTGCCCCATAATTCAAGGGTATCTATTTTTCTTCCATAATCACTGCCCAGCTTTCACGTGTACAGGAGGTAACTTTAGTCCTCAAAGTGACCACTTGGATTTTTTTTTAAATCATGTTATTGCACAACTCTATCACAATCCATACATCCATCCATTGTGTCAAGCACATTTGTACATTTGCTGCTATCATCATTCTCAAAACATTTTCTTTCTACTTGAGCCCTTGTTATCAGCTCCTCAGTTTCCCCCTGCCTCTCCCATCCCACCTCCCTCACAAAACCTTGATAATTTATAAAATGTTTTTGTCATGTCTTATAATGTCCCACGTCTCCCTTCACCCACTTTTTTGCTGTTTCCCAGGGAGGTGGTTATATGTAGATTATTGCGATCAGTTGCCTCTTTCTTCCCCACCTTCCCCTTCCCCTCCTGGTCTTGCTCTTATTGGTCCTGAGGAGTTTATCTATTCTGGATTCCCCGTGTTTCCAGCTCTGATCTGTACCAGTGAACTTCCCCTTTTCTAGCTGGATTTGTAAGGGAGAATTGAGATGACAACAATGGGGGGGGGGTAGGGGATGGGGAGCATTGAAGACATTTGCTCTTTAATGTTTTTTCTTTTTTCTTTTTTTTTGCATCACTGCTCTCCGGTGGTGGGAGTAAGAGGCCCAGCCCCACTGCTAGAATTGAACCTCCGTCCCAGTGGGCCGCAGTCCCGTGCACAACCACCATGCCACCGGGGCTCAGCCTGCTCTTTAATGTTTTAAAGAAGTTTTTCCAGCAGATATATCTAATGCAATTATGTCAATTGATTTTTTGGCTTACTGATTCCAATGGCATTGATTGTGGATTCAAATAAAATCAAATCATTAACAATGTTAATCCTTTCTCTGTTTATCATGATGTGGCTTCTGGGTTCAGCTGTGAACATTTTTGTCTTCTCTATGGTGAGGTGTAATCCATATTCAAGTCTTTGGTCTTCATCAGTAATTGCTTCCGCCCTCGCCACTCTAAGCAAGCAGAGTTGTGCCATTTGCCTGGGAGGACCCTGTGTGATAGTTTGACTTTGTACTGTGGGTTCCCTATGAGTCAGAATCCACTCTGCTCACAGTGATGCTGCCCTCAAAAATCAAACTCACTGCCAAG
Source organism: Nesogale talazaci (assembly GCA_004026705.1). Classification (NCBI taxonomy): domain Eukaryota; kingdom Metazoa; phylum Chordata; class Mammalia; order Afrosoricida; family Tenrecidae; genus Nesogale; species Nesogale talazaci. The sequence goes on along the minus strand of PVJH01000415.1, from coordinate 279,351 downwards.
TCTGTCCTGACTCCTGCAGACCTTAGAGGACAGACTAGTGTCAGGCGGGAGCTGACAGGGCAGGCGAGTGAAGAGATATTCTACTTGGAGCTGATGGAGACGCTTCAAGGACGCTGCAAGAGAGACCAGGCCTCCCTCCTCCCCTCAGTGGCCTTCAAGTCTGGGTACAAGGAGCTGGCCATTGCAGATAACATTGAATGCTGTTGCTCAGCTCCGCCTCTGCAGAAGGCCAAGTTGCAACGACAAATTCCTCAGCTACTCCCTTCCCCCAGACCTGAGCTATAAAACCCTCCACCATTTGCCCAGTCTTGGCAGACTCCCAACTGGGGGCCTCTCAACCTCGCCTGAGAGCATAGGATGCTTCTGTCCCATCCCTTTCTCTGCTCTACCCTCCCTCCCGGGCTGCAGTTTCTCTGGCCCTGATTTAGGGACCAGTAAATCTTGCCAGGAGCTCTGAAATAAATCTCGGAAACAGTTTTCTATCTTTGCCTTCTTCTTTTCGTTCTGTCACCAAATTGACTTCACAGCTAGAACTACCCTTGTCCATTTCTGAGACAGCTGCTCTGTGCAGGAGTAGAAAGTCTGTTTTTTTTTCCACAGGAGTGACTGCTGGTTTCAAACAGCTAACTTTGAGACTAACGGGCTGACACTAGGTTACTTTAACCTTATAATCAATTCTGTGAGCCTCTTTCATGTTCAGACATTTACTTCTACCTTCTGTCCATTTCTGAACGCACTCAGTCTCCCCAGTTGCCCATATTCCCCTTAACTATTCTCTGGGTTCTACTCTCTTCCCTTTGGGCTATTTTTTCAGGTTCAGCTTCTTCCAAATACCATTTCCCATTTCACTTCTTTTAGAGTGCCTCAAACCATTTCTCACTTGCCAATGCTTTAAAAATAGCATCTTTTGAAAACAGCACACCCAATTTATAGCTACGATCGCTAGCTGTGTGTTACACTATTAGGAGTGATATTTTCCCTCCTGAAACAGGATATTATCTCCCTTCCATCAAGAAGCCTGTAAATATTGAACCTGGTTTAGAAAGGGCTCTCATAGCAGGCTGCTTCCCTCCATTAATCCCCTCTGCTGTAAACAAGCTGTTATTTCGGACTTAAAAGCTGTAGCTGAACCTCAGAAGTGTGTGAATGCTCAGGATCAGGGTCTTTATCCAAAACTGCTGTCACAGCTCCTAAAGCCAGAGAGATTTATTAGAGGATGGAGGCCTGGGGTCTTCAACCTAGGGCAGCCAAAGTCTGGAAAGACCACCTTTGCTCATGGATCCAGCTGGCACAGGAAAAGGGTAATCTATCTACTAAGAAGATTGGACTGCTAACTGCCAGATTGGCAGTTCAAATCCACTAGCCAATCCGAGGGAGGAAAATAAGACTGTCTACTACTGTGAAGATCTCAGAAACCCCATCGAAGGTGACTATTGGTCAGAATGGACTCAATGTCTGGGGGTTTTCTTTGGTTTGGTTTCTTTTGATCTATTGAGGGAAAGAGAAACCCTTGTGGCATAGTGTTTATGCTAACCCAGAGGTAAGTAGTTCAAAACCACCAGCCACTCTGAGTGGGACAGATGAGGCTGTGGTCACCCATAAAAAGTTCCAGTCTCAGAAACCCACAGTGACTCAATGGCAATGAGTTTGGTTTGGAGTTTTTGGAGGGAAAAAAGCAGGATTTGACGATTCCAAATTCTGCCATTTATACATGCTATACATACTTCCACTGAATTTTGGAGGGAAGAAAAAACAATTGGCAAGGTTCTTTGTTTCCCTTCAACATGGAAACAATGAAGCACATATACTCATGTTTTTGGTGTTTGTTGTTTTTTTTCTAAATTAGCAACAGCCAAGAGCGTAGTGCTTCTAAATGAAGTATGTTGCCAGTTTCGCTTTTCTCCGGGGGGGCACTACTCCCAAATGGGAGAGAGGGGCTTCTGTAAATGAAGTGCACCTATTGTAGCAGCATCAGGACCCACAAGTCCTGAAGGAACATCTATCCTAAATTCCCTAAGTTTCCAACTTCAGTGTACATCCCCTGTTCTAGCTGGATTTGTCTGATAGAATTGGGATTGTGATGGTGGGAGGAAGCATTTGAGAACCAGAGGAAGGTTGCATATTTCATTGTTACTATAGTGTACCTTAATTGGCTCATCTCCTCCCTGCAACCCCTCTGTAAGAAGATGTCACTTCACCTATTGATGGACTTTGGGTCGCCAATCTGTACTCCCCCTCATTTCTAATGATATAATTTTAGTTATTTGATGTCTGACACTGGATCCCTTCAACACCTCATGGTCACATAGGCTGATGTGCTTCTTCCATGTGAGCTTTGTTGCTTTTGACCTGCAATGTTATGATATTTAGTTCTTGAAGCCTGATAGCTGACCCCTTCGACATCTCATGGTCCCACAAGCTGGTGTGCTTCATCCATGTGGGCTTTGTTGCTTCTCAGCTGGATGGCTGCTTGTTTACTTTCAAGCCTTTAAGTCCCCAGACGCTCCATCTTTTGATAGCTGGGCACCATCGGCTTTCTTCACCACTTTTGCTTATGCACACATTTGTCTTCAGTGATCGTGTCGGAAAGATGAGCATTGTGGAATGCCAATTTAATAGAACAAAGTGTTCTTGCACTGAGGAAGTACTTGAGTGGAGATACAATGCCCATCTGCTGTCCTACTACTCAGCCTATAAGTATATGCTCATTGATCTAGGAAAAGATTTTTGCAAAACCATTTTGTCACATGGTTCATGACAGATTAGTCAGTCAGCACAAGTGCCCCATGCTTGTTAAAGATTGTCCATTTGAAAAGAGGTGTCAGTTCTATAAGAAAACTGAAAGAGGCAGAATCCTTCATGTGGCAGGGGTGGGGTGTCGGGAATCTGTTCACTTTGGAGAAGCAAATAAACTCAAGTCAGCCTGAGTGTAGCGTGCTCTTTAGGTGATTGTCCTTTGTATGTTATGGCACATAACTCACTGATATCAAATGGAGACAGGCTCATAGTGACCTTGTAAGATGGGGTAGAACTGTCTCTGTGAGTTTTCCAGACTGTCACCTTTGACAGGAGTAGAAAGTCCTGACATTCTCCTGAGAAGCAGCTGGTAATTTTGAACTGTTGATCATGGGGGTTAGCAGTCCAAGTCGCCACCATGATGCCAACAGGGCTGTGATACAGCAGCCTGGGTAAACAAGGCCAACTCCAGTCACATTATTTGCCTGCTGCTAGCTTTTTCCCAAAGGACAAAGTTGCGTTAGCAGAGAAACCCACACCACCCATCCAGCCTCAGTCATCGTCTTCCCCACAATGGCTACCTGATCCAGCAGCAGTGTGCCCTTTATGGGGAAGGAAGCCGGAATGAGCACTAACCACACGGAGTGCCTGCCCTCTGTTGAGCACCATCCCATCTGAGGAGGATCTTGAAGAGCAGAAGGTCCAGACCAGGGCCACCCAGCTGATAAATGCTTAAATCAGACAGATAAGGGTCTGCCTGGCTTCAAAAGCCAAGGTGCTTCTACCACCAAAACATACCCATCGTTTGTAAAAACAACACAAAAGCCAGATAATCGATTATGTCTTTTGACTCCTCCTCTGTGTTCTGGACTAGACTGGGTGTGCCAAAAATAGCTGTATTCCTGTGATTATCATCATTTCAGTTGGGGATGGGTTGTCTCTTTTGCAAAAGAAAAGCAGAGGTGGAAGAAGAGAGACACCCTAGGACATGAAGAGCCCCAAAGAACCAAGGAATAAGAACCTCTCCAAAGCCAGCCAACAGAAAGCCTAGAAAAACTAGAGCAAACACCTTACATTTGGACTTCTAGTCTCTCATGAACTGTGAGAGACTAAATTTGCTTGTAAAATTTATCCACTGTAGTGCCTCTGTTATAGCAGTGACTGATAACTAATACAATATCAGGTAATACCATCTGTGGCAGTCATGCATTTATGTTAATTTTATGATTGAAATGTAGGGGTGGAGTCTAGCCTGTTAATCTGGAGATAACCATTGAGTAGCTAATGAGGCCTCTATGTGGGCATGGCTTTCACCTGAGACTCCTGGGAAATCTCGTGATATTTCCCTCGTGAAGATGAGAAGCTATCTTCCCCAGTTGTTGGGAGTTAGACTCAGAGACGATTAATCATGGACAAGACAAGCTGGCAGCGTTCAAGAAGGTGGATGAGCCAGTGGAGAGACCACCCAGCTTTGCCCTGATGGAGCCAGACCTCTGAAGCTGGGGCAGCCAGATGGAGACCTCTGTCAGTGATGAGTTGCTTCTGCTGTTGATGGACCCTGAGCCCTGGAGGTGAGGTGCCCTGCCAGCACTGGGATTCTGCACCCACTGACCTGTGACTTCATGAGTCGGAAGAAGATTTTATAGACTGATTTCGGGCATATGGGTTAATATCGGACTTATGAGTTTGAACTGGACTGGGCTGGGATGCTTTCTCCATGTCCCATTCCTTTTGTATACAGACCCTTTCCTTTCCTTATATCTATATGCGTGTCCTTGAATTTGTTCCTCTAGTCTACCCAGACTAACACACCATCCATCTGAATGGTCCTTAATTATGGTCCTTAATTCGATGTGTCAACTTCGGCAGGCTATGGGGCTTGGTTGTTTGGTCAAGTGTTCATGACAATGCTATTATGAAGAAGTTATGTGTGACATGTGATTGAATTAGTGGACCTTAAGTAAAGCCAGTTACCCTCCATTAATTGTGGGTGAGTCTCATCCAATCAGTTGAAAGACTTAAGAGCAAGAGGCGAATGTTTCTCTAGGGTTCTCAACTAGTGGGTATCAAACAATCCTGTTCCAGGGGTCACCTCAGACCATCAGAAAACACATATTTCAAATGGTCTCAGGAAATGAGACTCCTCTCCTCTATCAGGTTCCAGATGGTCTGCCTACATGCAGATATGCTGATCTGGTGAGAAAGACACTATCTCAAACTTCACACTGACATTGACTTTTTACGCATACTGTTGCAAAATGTAGCAATATAGTTGACTGTTGTTATTTTAAGACTGTTGCCTATGCTTCAAGACAAAATTTCATTTATTTTTCATTAGAAATAAGTACTTCACAATTTAGAATTTCATATTGTTTTTGCAATTAATCACTATGCTTTAATTATGTTCAATTTGTAACAATGAAAATACATCCTGCATATCAGATATTTACATGGTGATTCATAACAGTAGCAAAATTACAGTTAGATGATTCATTTAAAAAAAGGGGTGGAGGGGGAAGGGGAGGTTTTTCTTCTTTTTTTTAAAGAGGCGCTTGTACCAAGGGCTCAAGTGGAAAATGTTGGAAAATGTATGTGGAAACATGTGTGCAAATGTGCTTGATACAAATGATGTACTGAAAGTTGTAGTCGCTGTAAGAACCCCCAATAAAATAAAAAAAATAAAAAAGATTACAGTTAGGAAGTAACAATGAAAATAACTTTATGGTTGGGGCTCACCACAACATGAGGAACTGCATGAAAGGGTGGAGGCATTAGAAAGGTTGAGAACCACTGCTCTAGAGTGTATCTGCCTCCAGATTCTGAACAGACATTTTGCCATTCCTCTGCCACAATTCTCTTTGCACCAGTGAATCTTGTCTTTGGGTGCACAGGACTACACTCTCCAGCACTCCACCTGGCATATAGAGTTTGGGCTTGGCAGTCCCCCATAATCACATGAGCCAATTCCTTAAAAATAAATGGATAGTCCCCTGGAGTCCCGTTGTGGTGCACCCAGCTGCTAACCCAATGCAAGCCCTGGTGATCTACTTTTCAGACCTCAGCTGCTGAAAGCCTTATGGGACCCAGTTCTGTTATGAGACATATGGGGTCGCCTTGAGTTGAAAGCAACACGTTTATATGTGTTGCAATAAGGATTAGGCTATAAACTGCAAGGTCGGCCATTTCTTGGGAGAAAAATGAGGCTCTCCTGTCTTTTTTTGGGGGGTGGGGCATCGCTGCTCCCTGGTGGGAGTAGGAGGCCCAGTCTTGCTCCTAGAGAGCTGCTGCTGGATTTGAACCACCAACCCTGTGGGCTGCAGTCCCGCACACAATGACTACACCACTGGGGCTCAGCCCAAGGCTCTCTCATCTTACAACCTCAGAAACCTTAACTAAAATGACTATGAGACACAATTATATATATCTGATCAGTTCTGTTCTTTTGCAAAACCCTAAAATTTGGCTAAGTACACTGGAGGTGTAGTGGTTAGACATTGTTCCCTGATCCACATGGCCAGCAGTTTGTAAACACCAGCAGCTCCGTGGGAGAAAGACTGTGCTTTCTCCGCCAGTAAACAGTTACAGTCTCAGGAACGCACAGTGGGTCTCTAGCAGTCAGCACGGACCCAATGGCAGTAGCCGCCACTCGGGACATAGTGGTTGTTTGTCAGCTGCTCTGAAGGAGAAAGATGGGGTTTCCTACTCTCTCAAACAGTTATAGTCTCAGAAACTCATGGGGACAGTTCTACTCTGTCCTAGAGGATCACTATGAGTCAGCATGGACGCGATGGCAGTGAACTTGGTGCTTGGTTTGCCACCAAGTGTGATTTTAGTTGATAATAAATGTCTTGTCTAATTCTGGAGATGATTGTGAGCCAAACCACAAAAGGTGTGCCAGAAGGTATATGTGCATAAATACACAAAGCAGACTGGCGGGACAGAAGATGAGGTATGCACAGAGTTCGGGACTTTCTCCTTGTCACGGTGATTCCTGGCTCCAGCCATTCAGGTAACCTGGGTAACCATACAACTCGGCCCTACTTCCTGGTCCAGAAATGAAACTTCACTCACCGTCAAGTCAATTCTGACTCAAGGCAACCCTGCACGCAGGGTGGAACTGGTTCTGTGACTTTCTGAGACTATGACACTCTTTGGAAGTAGAAAGCCTTTGTCCTACAAATGCACTTATAAAACTCGGACAGTATGAGGGGGCTTCTACAACTTTGTGGGAAATAATGGTTCAAAAGATAGAGGAATTTTCCCATGAACCTCTTGAAGGCCCCTCCCCCCCATAGACACCCTTCCTTAGAAAGCTTGCTTTTAGGGTGTAGACATTTCCCCCAACTTAGCCTGTATCTGAAATCAATACCACAGATAAGATCATGTCATTGAGAAATTGTGACTCCCACTGAGGAAGAACCCTCTATTTAAGCAGGCAACTGGGATAGTAAATATTCCTATTGGGATGGTGTTCTTCAATTTAGAATTATTTCAGCTGAAGCTTATATTTCTGTGGGAGTTTTTTTTTAAATCATGCCTGCCATATGCAATTTATTTAAGAAAACACACTAATTAAAATATCAGGAAGAAATCATGAGCATGGTTAGAAGCAGGCACAGCGTTCCCTTCGGCACTTTTGTTTTTAACAAATGTTTATGCTCCAGCTCCTCTAGGATGGCGGGTGTTCATTTGCACGGATGCTCTGGGTGGGAGCCACACCTCATACAGAGTTGCTGGGCTCTGAAGGCCACAGTGTACTCGGGGGATGTGCCTTAAGCGGGCTGTGTTTTGACAGATGCCCAGGACAACCAACAAGTATGCAACCCAGATGTGGGGTTCCTGTCCTCCCTCCCAGCAAAGCTGTTCTCTCTCTCTCTCTCTCTCTCTCTCTCTCTCACACCCAAACACACACACACACACACACACACCCCACCCCCCCACACACGCACACCACACACACACAGTCCCGTGACTCTTACTTTGCTGACAGGCAGAGAGTATTGACACGGCAGCCAGCAGGATGGAATTCTCCATCTTTCGCAGGAGGTTCGGGTTTGCTCAGCTGTTAGTAGAAGGCAAGAGGAAGTGAAAGATGAGAAGCGCTTTACAATCTGACTTTATAATGATTCAAGCAGCCAATCCGGAAAGCAGGAAGACTTGGGATGCCAATCACAGGTCTTTTTCACAGGAGTGGCACCCAGGAGTGGCTTCCAGAGCTTTATTTTCCTGGGATGGACTGTGCACCATGAGATCAGCCACTCCCAGGGAGAAAAATATGTTTTTCCCTCCCTTAGTTTCACATTCTCAGAAACCTACTTGGTCCCTGTGAATCGAAATAAACTCAGTGGCATTAAGTTTTCTGAGTTTGATCAGCAAGTTTACAATTTCTCCTCCTCTAGACACCTTCAGATCCATTTGCTGCCAGCCAGCCTCCACCAGCACTCTCACCCACAGCTTGATCAAACCTTTTTGTGGTCTGTTGTGGAACTATGTAGCAGCTCAGTAAGGGCTGCTGTGGAATTAGTCTCAGAAACCCACAGGGACAGTTCCATTCCCTCCTATGAATAGAAATCGGCTCGATGAGAGTGATATTGCTTGGGTTTGTTGAGATTTAAATACTAATTTATGCTGATGTTAATTTAATTCATCCAATAAAGATGGACAGAGGATTTGAGCCCTGGCCTAGCAAATCCCTCGGCTGAGTCCTGTCTCCCCTTGTCATCATTTTGATGACTACATTTTTTTGTTGTTTCATTTTCTTTTCATACTCTAAAAACCCGAGGTTCCTCAGGTTCTGATGCTTTAAGTCTCACTACCAATAGGATATTGAAGTACCTGAATGGTGCAGATAGTTAACATGTTGACTGCCAGCCAAAAGATTGGAGGTGTGAGTCCACCAGGGTACAGTAAAGCATGGATGGCTTTACATCCTCTGCATGGATGACACAACACTCCTCTGCTTCCTTGAAGCTTCCTCACCCTCTACTGTCATGACCCCAGTGCTGCCTCTCACTTAGGACTAGACCAGAGCATGTACACAGGTATACAGATTAGAAAAAAAAAACAAGCTCATGATGTACAGGAACAGGAAGGGAATAGCTATGCCAGTAGGGCAGGGGGAAGGAGGGGGAGGAGGAGAAGAAGGAGGAATATATTACAATGATCAACACATAACCACACATGGCCCCTCCAAGGGAAGAGGAACAGAAAACATGAGGGGAGACTACTGTCTGTGTGAGATATACAAATAATAATAATTAAATTTTATCAAGTGGTCACAAGGGCAGAGTTGGGGTGGGGGAAAGAGGAGGTGATACCAAGGGCTCAGTAGAAAGTAATTGTCTAAAAAAGAATGATGACAGCATATGTGCGAATTTGTGTACAGATTGTAATAAGAGTTGTAAGAGCCCCCCCAAAAATTATCTTTTATTTTAAAAAGAGTTAAGTATTAAGGTAGCAGATGGGCATTGGGTCTCTACTTAAGTACTCTCTCAATGCAAGAACACTTTGTTCTAATATTCTGACAGTCTGTGATGCTCACATTCCCTTCATGATTGCTGAAGTGAAAATGGGTACAAATGTGGTGAAGAAAGCTGATGGTGCCTAGATATTAAAAGATATATATATATCAGGGGTGTCCAGCCTCCTGATATACTCACAGCAAGGGTTCAACAGGCAGTTGTGTAGCGATAATTATTATTTATTATAACACCGATATAGAGATCATGAGAGAGAGAGAAAGAGCCTTGCAAGTTACATGTATATCCTTTCATGATGCATGCTCACCTCCACCTCACTAGATGGTCCACGTGGAGAGGGAGACAGGTGAAAGACAGCCTGGATGGAGGCAGGCTGAGAGAGAGTGGGGGAAGGGATTACATGATGAGGGAGAGGGTCCAGTGCTGAGGGGCAGGCTGTGGAGAGAGTGAGCCTCTATCTTATGTCCCACCTCTTTATACCCTCTGGAGCTCAGCCAGGCCTCCAATTACAGGTAAGGACATACATCACAGGAAGGGGTTGTGCCTTGTGCACACATTGTAGGAAAAGGGGGCTATCAGGGTCCCATGTGAGGAGACAAGACCCCAGATTCCTGGATGTGGCTAAACAGATTAGGCTAGAGATCTTTAGCATCAGCATGTGAATCTGCCCACAGGCCTCAAAGAAAGGGAACCAACATCCTAACAGCAAGGGAGTTAGCTCTGGTTAGACAATACAAAAGGCCTTAAGTAATTGAAACTTCCATAAAAAATGCTGGACAATAGTCTGGCTAATCTTTGGAGCATAATAATTGTGGAGAAGTAGACAGCTATAGTATCTGGGGTCTTAAGGCTGGAAGCTAAAAAAGCCACCATCTGGGAAGAAGGCAAAAAAGCCCACATGGAAAAAGCACCACAGCCTGTGTGATCATGCTGTGTCCATGGGATCAGATATCAGGTATCAGAAGACCCCCAAACAAGCAAATAATGGGGGTCAAAATGGAGATTCAAAGCCCATCTCTATACAATTGGACATTGCCTCTTGGAAGGATCACAGGGAAAAAATAATACAGAGTGCAGCAGAGTACCAACAGAACATACAACATTCTCCTATTTTTTATATAATATCGTCTTTAAAATTTTTTTTATTAAAACATCATTTTATTAGGGGCTTTTACAACTCATATAGCAATCCATATTTCAATTGCATCAAACATATTTGTGAATATGATGCCAACATTCTTTTCTAGACATTTACTCTCTGTTGAGACATTGGTATCAACCCCTCTTTTTTGCTTCTGTCTAGTCCAAAGTGAGAAGCAGCACTGGGTTCAAGATAGTGGTGGGTGAGGAAACCTCAAGGAACCTGAGGCTATTGTGTGCTTCATCACACCCAGGATGGCTCATACCTTCCCTGTGATCCCTCTGTGAGGAGATGTTCCATTGTCTACAGATGGGCTTTGGGTTTCTGCTCTGATCTCCCTCATTCTCAATATGGTACTTTTGTTTGTTTGTTTGTTTGTTATGAATCTTCTGATCACTGTTACCTAGTCCTGAGAACACATTATGTTCAAACAGGCTGGTGTACTTCTTCCATGTGGGCTTGTTGATTCTCTGCTGGATGGCTGCTTGTTTCACTTCAAGATTTTAAGACCCCAGACACTATATCTTTTAATAACTGGCACCATTTGCCTTCTTCATGGCAGTTGCTTATGCATCCATTTTGTCTTCAGTGCTTGTCTCAGGAGGGTGAGCACCTCAGAATGCCAGTTTGTTAGAACAAAGAGTTCTTGCACTGAGAGAGGATATGAGCAGAGGCCTGAAGTCTGTCCACTAACTCAGCGTATTGCCATATAAATAAATGTACATAGGCCAATACCTCTATATTTATGAATTAATGTATTTACATATGTACACACTTCTACTTAAACCTCTGCCCCTAGTTTTGCTTCCTAGATTTTTCCTGTTTCCATTTACCTTACTCCTTTCTCACCATTATGTTTTCCCTACTTCTGCCTTTCAGTACTTCTTCTCAGCTATATTGCTGCTTGTCCAACACCCGCAGGATCTCTACATCCTCCGTGTTGTTGCTTTTAATTCCCTAGTTCCCTAGTTGTTCCCCTGTTTGCTCACCCCTCCCTCCACCTCTTTCTTCCTACATGTCCCTCTAGGAACGTTTGTATCATTGCTTTCTCCTCAAGCTTGCCTCCCATGCCTATCTTACATAAGTAAGTAAACCAACAGTAACAGAGACCAAACAAAAAGAAAACAAAAGATTGGGGGTGGGAGAACATGCATAATTATTCTAGGTCTGTCCACTAACCTTTATGACTATCTCCCCGCTGGTCCTGGTGAATTCCAGGGGCTGGCCCTCCTAGTCTGATGTCTATTTTGGGGACTTTTTAGGGACTTTGTGGCTTGACTTTGCTCCCATTGCTGATCTGTTATGCTCCCTTCCGGTTTGCCCCACTGCGGAGGTTCAAACTGGACTAACTCCCCACCAAATATCCCCAGTAGAGTCTTCTCTCATGGCATGCTCCAGTAAGGAGACATCGTGTTCTTGAGAAATTGTCTGTCCTACATCTTCTTTGTGCCTCAGCACCAATGTGCAACAACACCATCCTCCAGGCATGGTGTGCCAAAATGGGGTCTAGACTATCCCATTCTCTTTTTTCTTTCTGGTTTGCTTCGGGGTGGGTGTGGTATGCTGACCCATCTCCCCAATCTTTAGGTTTAGTGTTGTTCTCTAGTGCACAAACTTTGAGGGAGGGGGTCAGTTTAACTCTGATAGGGGCTGGCCCTATAGTTCAATCTTTTCATGATTTTCCCCACCTGTTCTTTTCATAAAGACCCCACTATGGTGCACCAAACCATGAGAGTGGTTATGTTGCCCTTGTGGCTTGATGCACCATGGTGGGACCTGTCTGCCCACTTCCAATTCTATGGAGACATAACCAATACTCTCCCCCTGGGTGACTTAGCTCCTCCCATGCCATCATCTTCCTGCTTTCCCCACTCCTCTTATCCCTCCCCCACCCCACCTTTCCCCTTCTTTGTTTTGAAATAACATGTACCTCCTTGGGTTTGATTTGACCTTCACCAACAGCCTGTACCTCAAACCCTATATTGTAAGATAAGTGGCTTTTCTTTTTTTTATATATTTCCTTCCCCAAGTGGCTTTTGTTCTATACCTACTGTGCTAATTATACGTACCCTAGGGAACTCATGTTGTCCTTTGTGGTTGTCCTTTTGTGATTTCCTCCAACTCTTTCCATAAAACAGCTTGCTTCATGTGACCATCAGTGCTTTTCAGTAATGTATAATACTCCATTGTGTATATGTGCCAGAATTTTACTAATCCACTCATTTATCAATGGAAATTTAGGTTGTTTCCAATTCTTTGCGATTGTGAATTGCATCACAATAAACATTGGTACACAAATGACTGATCATAGTTTATTTCTTATCTCTTCTGGGTATATGCCCAGTAAAGGGTTAGCTGGGTCATAAGGTAGCTTCATTTCCATTTGCTTTTAATATAACCAAATCTCCTTCCACAGAGGCTAGATGTATAGATCACCACATCCCCTCCAACATTTGTTGATCTCTGATTTTTTATTTGGGTTAACCTTAAGGGTGTTAGATAGCATCTTATGGTTGTTTTAATTTACATTTCTCTAATGACTAAAGATCAGGAGCATTTTCTCATATGCTTATTGGCCATTCAGGTCTCCTCCTGTGTTAGTCCGGGTAGACTAGAGGAGCAAATCCATAGACACACATATGGATATAAGGGAAAGTTTCATATATAAGAGGAATGGAACATTGAGAAAGCATCCCAACCCAGTCCAGTTCAAAGTCATAAGTCCGATATTAGCCCACATGTCCAATGCCAGTCTATTAAGTCTCCTTCCGACTCACAAAGTCACAGGCCAGTGGGTGCAGAGTCCCAACTCTGGTAGGGGTCCCCTAATGGCTCCACATTTCCAGGGCTCATCAGCAGTATCCAATGGTGATAGAAACATTTCAGTGCTGGCAGGGGTCTCTCTGTTACTTTTCCGGCTTCAGAGGTCTGGTTCCATCAGGGTAAGGCCGTGTGGCTTTTCCCGCTCTTCCGGTTCCTTGGACACTGCCATCTTGTCTTGTGAGTCAAGTGACTCCCAACAAAGGGGAAGATGGTCTTTCATCTCCATGAGGGAAATACCTTAAGAATTCCTAGAATTCTTAGGAGAAAAGCCATGCCCACACAGAGATCTCACTGGTTACTCATTGGCTATCTCCAGATTGCCAGATTAGACTCCACCCCTACATCCCAATCATGAAATTGACATCAAGTACATGACCCCCACACACCTCCCTAATGAAACTTCTTTTCCGTTTTTTTTCCCACTTCTCTCTTTAGCAAGTGGTACTGGAAGCAATGGCTATCCATCTGTAGAAAAATGAAGCAAGATGTTTACCTCACTGCATGTACAAGAACAAGCTCAAGATGGATTATAGACCTAGAAGCAAAACTCCAAACTATCAGGATCATCAAAGAAAGAATCAGGACAAACTTAAGAATCCTGGTTCAGGGAATACATAGGCTAACTGCAATAGGGGGTTAGCTGTTTTCTTCTTTTTGTAGGCTAGATGGGTATTGCAGATTTTAGTAATAAGTCCTTTGTCTGCTGTGTCGTTGCTAAAAATTCTCTCCTAGTCTGTGGGTTCTCTTGTTACCATCTTTGTACTTGTTGATTTTAGGTTCACCTGTGTGTATTCTCTTCCCTATTGCAGTGAGGTAAACATCTTGTTTCATTTTTCTACAGATGGCTATTCATTGTTTCTAGCATCACTTGTTAAAGAGAGATCCACCTCCCATTTGATGCTTTTGGGATCCTTGCCAAAGACCAGCCCACACATAAGCCACACATAAGCTGTCTATATGCTTATGGCTTTATTTCTGGGTATTTTTGCTCTTTTCCATTGTTTAGAGTACCTGTTGTTATGGTAGTACCATGCTGTTTTAACCACTGTGGCTGTGTAGTAGGAGTTAAAATCAGGTAAAGTGAGCCTTCTGACTTTGTCCTTTTTTTGGGGGGGGGGGCAATCACTGTTCTCCGGCAGTGGGAGTAGGAGGCCCGGCCCCACTGCTGGAATTGAACCTCTGTCCCAGTGGCCGCAGTCCTGCGCACAACCACTACGCCACCGGGGCTCAGCCCTACCGACTTTGTCCATTTTCATGAGGAGTTCTCTGCTAATTCTGGGTTTCTTCCTTCTCCAAGTGAAATTTGTGGTGAGGTTTTCCTATTCTTTTAAGAAAATTGTTGGTATTTGGACTGTTATGGCATTAAACTTATGTAGTGCCTTGGGTAACATTGACATCATTACTATATTGAGTTTTCCAATCCATGAGCATGGGATGTTCTTCCATTGGTGGAGGTCACTTTAGGTTCCTGTAGTAGGGTCCTGTAGTTTTCCTTGCATAAGTCTTTTCTGGATTTTTTGGTTAAATATATCCCTAGATATTTCAACTTGTTTTTGTTTATTGTGCAGGGTACTGCCTTTTTGGTTTTCTCTTCCATGGTCCTAGCTGATGTATACAGGAAACCTCTCGACTTCTGTTGATCTTGTATCCTGTCTTTCTTCCATATTCCTTTATTGCTGTCAATATTCCAGTTATGTATCTTTGGGGATTTTCAATGTATAGAATCATATTGTCTGCAAATAGCAATAGTTTCCCCTCTTCATCTCCCAGTTGGATACCATTAATATCCTTTTGCTGTCTTATGTTGTTAGCTAGAAACTCCATTATGATGCTGAATAGAAGTGGGGTCAAGGGGCATCCTTGTCTAGTTCCCTTTTTCGGTAGAATTGTTTTTGTCTTTTGTCCATTAACTATGATGTTGGCTATTGGTTTCTCATAGAGCTTGTATTAACTTAAGGAATTTTCTTTACATTCCTATCTTCTTGAGAGTCTTAATTAGGATGGATGTTGCCAAATGCTTTTTCTGCATCTATTGACATTATCCTGTCATTCTTATACTTTTTCTTAACATTGCCATGGATAATGTTGATGGATTTTCAAGTGTTAAACCATGCCTGCATCCCTGGGATGAATCCCACCTGATCATTGTAGATGATATCTTTTATATTTTTTTATTCTATTGGTCAATATTTTGTTAATGATTTTTGCATGTATGTTCATTACAAGTACAGGCCTGTACGTCTCTATTCCTTTGGAATCCTTGATTGGGTACCAAAATTATACTGGCTTTGTAAAATGAGTTTGGGAGTTTGCCATCCTTTTCTATGCTCTTGAATAATTAGTGGCAGATCAGTGTCAGTTCTTCCATGAATGCTTGGTAGAAATATCCTGTAAAGCCATTCAGTGTGGGAGCTTTTTTTTGTTGGTAGTTTTTGATAGCTGTATCCATTTCTTCCTTTTCGATGGGTCTGTAAAGGTTCTGGACCTATACCTGGGATAATTTTCCAAATATTTTTCCATGTCTTCCACATTGCTGAATGCACTAGAATACAAACTTTCATAGTACTTTGTGAATATCCTTTTAAACTCATTGTGGTTTGTTGTGATTTCCCATTTCATCCCTTATCCTGTTTTTTGATGTTTGCTCCTTCCTTTCCTTCACTTGACTTACCAGCAGTCTGTAGATTCTGTTGATCCTTTAAAAGGAAAACAGCTTTATGCTGTATAGACTCTTTGCATTCTTCTCTTGCCTTCCAACTGGTTTGACTCTGCCATGATTTTTATTATTTCTTTTCTTTTGCTATTGGAGGGATTGTTGTGTGGACTCTATTCTATGGACTCTGTTCTAATTGATGGAGGTTTTGTGAGAGCATAACAGTCATAAGTCTCTATTACTTTTTCATTTATGTACTCATTGCTATCAAGCTACCTCTGATAACCACTTTTGCAGTGTCCCATATATTTTCATATGTTGTACTCTCATTCTCATTAGTTTTTAGAAATGTGCTAACCTCCTCACTAAGCTTGGCCAGTACCAATACATATTGCAGAAAGTTGTTTTACATCCTTCTATTGTTTGCCCATTTTTTCTGGTCATCCTTATATTGATCTCCAGTTTTATGGCTTGATGATGTGAGAAGGAGATCTGAGTGATCTCTATGTGCTTGAATTTACTGAGATTCAACTTGTGCCTCAGCATGTGGCCTATTTTAAAAAACTGGTCATGAACACTTGAAGAGAATGTGAATTTTTTGCATTTGGACAGAAAGCCCCATATACCATAAACACTCAAGTATAAGCTGACCCAAATATCAGCTGAGGCACCTAATTTTCTCACAAAAAGCTGCATTAAAAAAAGTGCTAAGTAACTCGGCTTATACTCAAGTACATACAGTATGTCTATTAGGACCAGTTGCCTAATTGTAGTATTTAGCTCTGAAGCCTCCTTGCCGAGTTTATATCCAGTGATCTATCATTCTCTGATAGTGGAGTATTAAAGTCACCCAATATGATTGTTGAATCTGTGATTTCTTTTTTTAATCTTTTGAAATTTGCTTGACAAATTTCACGGGTCTCTCATTAGGTGCATATGGTTCCTGGTTTACTGGACCTTTGAACTTAGTGTCCTTCCTTGTCTCTTTTTATGGCTTGCACTTTGAGATCAAATTTTGCTGGAGATTAGGATTTCAATCCCTTCTTTTTTTGTTTTTGTTTTTGGGTTTTTTTGGGGGGGGCATCACTGCCCTCTGGTGGTCATGGGAGCTACCCAGCCTTGCTGCTGCTGGATTTGAACCGCCAAGCCAGTGGGCCGCAGTCTTGCATTCAACCCCTATGCCGCTGAGGCTCAACCAACCCCTGCTTTTTTTAAGTTGTCGTTTGCCTGATATTTTCCACCAGCTTTTAATTCTTATTCTATCTTTTTTCTTAGTCTATTTTTGTCTGCAAGCTTAAGATGTGTCTCTTGCAGGCAACAGATTAATATGTTATATTTTCTGAGCCTGTCTGAAACCCTTTGTCTTTTGATGTATGAATCGAGACCATTGATATTCAGAGTTATCATCACAATCTGTGGGTTCATTGCTGTCATCTCATGTCTTTTGTGTTGGGTGTTTGTGTTTGTGTGTGAAGCTTCCTTCCTCCCTTCTTTTCCCTCTAAGGCCATGTTATCTTGGTAAGTGTTATCAATATGTTGGCTTTAGGGTGTAACTGGGCTATATGATCTCCTGTTTGGTGGTCTTCTGACCATAGTGAGTCGGCAAGGATCTTACACTGGATTGGGTATCTTGCGATGTATTCTTCAGTTTTTCCTTGTCTCGGAAGACTTTTACTTTGCCTTCCATCTTAGTAGATACTTTAGAAGGTTAGAAGATTTGTGGGCAGACATCACGTCTGTCAGCTTTTGGAAGATGTTACTCCAGTCTCTCCAACTCATCATGGTTCTGCTGATAAGTCTGAGCATATTCCTTCATTCTTTGTATGTGGTCATCTTTTTTTTTTCTCTTGCTGCTCTTAAATTTTTCTTTTCCCTTGAAGTTGGATAATTTAATTATTTTATGCCTTGGTGAGTTCTTCCTAGCATTTAGTCTAATTGTTGTCCTCTCTGCTTCCTGTATGAGAGTCTGATTCTTATTCATTAAGGCGGGGAAGTTTACTTTCAGAAATTCCCTCACTAGTTTATCTGTTGACTTCATTGTGTCTTGTTCTGGTACACCAATTACCATATATACTCATGTTTAAGCCAAGTTTTTCAGCACATTTCTAAATGCAGTTTTTGTAATAAAATTAAGTGTCTCAGCTTATATTTGGATTGGCTTATACTCGAATGAATATGGTATTTAAATATTGTTCCCCTTCATAGCATCTGTCATTGATCTCAGGTTTTCCTCCACCTCTGATGATCTTGTTTGATTGTCTTTGCCTTTGGCTGAAGTCTGCATGATTGTTTTTGAGGTCACTGATATGATTCTCCGCCTCCTCTAATCTATTCAAAAGATCTGTGATCTTGTGTCTAGCTTCTGTTATCAAAACCACTAGCTCCTGTATTTACCAGTAGTGCAAAGACTTCATCCCCACTATCATGGACTCCATTCCCTCTATCTTGAACTTCATCCTCTCTAATATTGTGTCTTTATTCTGTGTTGCTTCCCTTATCTCCTGTATTACTCCAAGCAGCCTTCTGAAGATTTCTTTTTGTGGCAGATCCACGTCTGATTCTTCTATGACTGTTGCTAGCTTTGCTACTGATTTTGTCTTCTTTGTTTCTTTGTTGAGGATGCTGCAATATGTTGCTGTTTGTGTATCTTTTTGGAAGAACTGGGCGCCATGTTTCTGGGAGACCAAAGGGCCCTGCGTCCTTTCTCTGTGTGACTGATAAGAGTGCTTTCGAGGGTTACCTGTGGCCTACTATGGTAGTGAATCAGACAGCTATGTAGCAGAGTGCTATGGCAACTTAGTGGCCGACAATAGTGGGGACCTTAGAGACTGAAGGGAAACTGGTAACTGTATGTATGCCTCTGGGCCAAGTTTGGATAAGCCTGTAGATTGGCCATGGGTCTGGCTTGGGCTGTCAGGCTACAGTTTGCAGCCTTTTATAAAAAGGTCCCAAAAAGAAAACAATGATGAGGGAGGCCTTGCTGCCATGGGAGGGGGTGCCTAGTGAAGAGGAGCCCTGCTCCACTCTTGCTGGTGCAGGTGCCAGGGGAAAGTCTCCCTGCTGTGGGTAGAGGTGCTAGGCATATTCAGGTTGAGGGGCCCTGTCACTGAGGGAGGGGGTACTGGGTGAGAGTAGGACAGGCCCCAATACTACAGGGTGGGGGTGCCAGGCACCAGTGGAGTACCTGCCACTACTGCAGACAGGGCGTGCCATTTGAGTATGGGATAGGACAGCCACCACTGCTGTCACCTGTGGCAGGAGAAGAGGAGCCAATGATGCTGTGGGGGAGGGTGTTAGGCAATAGTGGAGAGAGCCACCATAGCCACAGGTAATTAAACTTACTATAGGCAGACTGCAGGCTAGGTTTAGCCATAGTTTCTGGGGCCACAGGTGTGTAGTGGGAAGGACCCAAGCTCAGAGGAGGTACCTGCTACCACGTGGGGAGAAGGAAGTCTCAGGAGGAAGGAGTATCTCACATTGGAGAATATTACAGGCAAACTGTCACTGTGGGGGAGGGGGCTCTAATCATGGTTGTGGGGGCTCACTAGTAGTTCTGGGTGCAGTGATAAGGCTGAGGACAGCCAATCAGCAGAGGTGGCCATGGTGGGATCCAAAGTAGTGTGACTGGCATGGGCTGGGAAGTCCCAGGGACTAGTTCACTGATTCCCTGGGGTTCCAGAGCAGGTTAGATGTCGGGGAAGGTTGCCTTCCAGACCAAGAATGTACTCCAGGATGTTATGGGAGTCTTTTTGCTTAGCTGAATCTCCACAATCATTCTCCTGGACACCAGGTACACTAATTGCCATGGAGCTTACCTGGACACCATCTTGCCAGAGGTCATTCCTCTTGTTATTTAATACGTCCCTCACCCAACTATCATGATCCCAGTTCTACTTTGCAAATGCAGCTAGATCGTAACATGTACACTGGTACAGATAAGGGGTCTCAACACATGGAATCCAGGACAGATAAACCCTCAGGAACAGAAATGAGATGCAATACCATGAGGGTAGGGAGGTGGTTGTCAGGGGAGAGAAGAGGATAGAAACAGGGAGCTGACATAATGATAGGCCTATAACAACCTCCTTCTCCTGAGGGGGACAAGCAACCAAAACGTGGGCGAAGGGAAACTGGACGGTGTAACACTTGAAAATAATAGTAATTTATCAGGACCCCCCACAAGGGCAGGAGGATGGGCAAAGGAGGGGAAAAAGAGGAGCTGATACCAGGGACTTAAGCAGAAAGAAGATGTTTTGAAAATGATAATGGCAATATATGTACATATGTGTTTGGTTCAAGTGATGTATGGATTGTTATAAGATCTGTAAGAGACCCCAATAAAATGATTTATTAATTGAAAAGACAGGGAAATACTTCTTTCCAGGTAAAAGAATCGCCCATTTCACAAATGCAAGGGTTAGAAAATAAACATATATTTTGTTGTTGTTTGGTACCCTAGAACCAATTCTGACTTATAATGATCCTCTGCACAACAGAACAAAACACTGCCCTGTCCTGTGCAGTCCTCATAATTGCTGTTGTGCTTAGGCATGAGATTTCAGCCACTGTGTCAATCTATCTTGTCAAGGATCTTCCTCTCTTTGCTGCACTTGTACTGTGCAAGCAAAGGACTTCAAGCATGAGGTCCTTTCCCAAGGACAGTTCCCTCTTGATAACACACTCAAAATACTTCCAAGGAGCATTATTCTTCTAAGTACCATCCCAGAGAGATTTTTTTTTTTGTTCTGGCCATCTGTGGTGCTTTCAATCTTCTTCATCAGCACCATAATTCAAATGCAGCCATTCTTTTCTGATCTTCCTTACTGATTGTCCAGCTTTCATATGCATATAAAGAGATTGAAAATACCACTTTTGCAGCTGAACCCTAGTGGCACAGTGTGGGACTGTGGTCCACAGGGTGAACGGTTCAAATCCAGCAGCAACTCTCCAGGAGCAAGGCTGGGCTTCCTACTCCCACCAGGGCAGTGATGCAAAAAAAAAAAAAATACCACGGTTGCATTGTGAAGACATTAGTCTGGAGTGCATGTTGCGAAAGATGGCATCTTTACTCTTTAAACTGAAAAGAAGTCTTTGCAGCAGTTATCTTATCTGGTCTTTCTTGCAGGTGTATGGATATTATTTTATCATATGCAACATTGCACTATAAAAGATAGCTTGACATTGTTCAATAGGATGTTATAGGTGATGTCCTTCCTCTTCAATTGATCATTTCTAGCATAGTAAACCACGTGATCATCCAATTCAAAATGTCTACCAGTACATTTCAATTCACTAAGGCTTCAATTTCTATGCTTGGCATTTCATTTTTGATGACTTCCAATTTTCCTAAAATCATGCCTCACATAGTCCATGTTCTGATTCTGAATGGCTGTTTCTTTTCATTTTGAGTCCTGCCTCATTAGCAATAAAGATCCCCAAAGCTTTATTCCCTCCACATCACACATGCCAGCTCTATTCCAAGGAGAAAAGTCTTCCCTGGTAGTATGTCAAGTGCCTTCCACCAAACTACATGAGGAACTCATGTCTCAGTACAATATCGCACAATATCCCATCATTGTTCACAAAATTTTCAGTGGCTAATACCTTAGAAGTGGATCACCTAATTCTTCTTCGTAGCTTGGGTCAGTCTGGAAGCTTCACTCAAACGTGGCCACCATAGTGACCCTGTTGGCATCTGAAACAATGGTCACATAACTTCCAACTTTACAGCCACACATTAGCCATTGCAGTGCCACAAAATAACTGACGGGTAGTGGAGACATATATAGGTAATTTTCTAAAGTTAAAATCATGACTCTCATAAGAAGCCTTGGTGGCATGGCAGGAGCCTTAGTGGTGATATAGTGGGTAATGCATGGAGCTGCTAATGGCAAGGTCAGAAGTTCAAAATCACAGCTGTTCATGGGGAAAAGAAGAGGTATTCTACTCCTGTAAAGATTTAGAGTCTTGGGCTGAGCTCCGGTGGCATAGTGGTTGAGTGCAGGACTGCGGCCCACTGACTTGGCAGTTCAAATCCAGCAGCAGCTCTCCAGGAGCAAGGCTGGGCCTCCCACTTCTACCAGAGGGCAGTGATGCCTAAAAAAAAAAAAAGATTTAGAGTCTCACTCTATCCTGTCCTATAAGGCTGCCATGAGTTAGAATTGACTTGATGACAGTGAGTTTGTCTTTTGGTGACACAACAAGGAACTGTGGTGGCATTGTGGGTTAAGCTTTGAGCTGCTAACCACATTGCCAGCAATTTGAAACCACCCACCACTCCATAGGAGAAAAATGAGGCTTTCTACTATTGTAAAAAATTAGAGCCTGAGAAAGTCACATAGACTACCCTATCCTATGAGGTAGATAGGAGAGGTAATTGTCTAAAAGGCAATGAGTTTGCCTTTTGGCTTTGTTTGCACAACAGTTGAGCACTCAGCTGCTAACAGAAAGGTTGATGGTTTAAACCCACCAAGGGTTTAAAGTACAGAGGCATAGTGGTGTTGTGTTGGGCTGCTAACCACAAAGTCAATGGTTCGATCCCACCAGATGCTCTAAGGGAGAAAGAGGAGACTTCTACTTCCGTAGAATTAGTCTCAAAAGCGCACAGGATCCGTTCTATCCTGACCTTCAGTTTTGCAATGAGTCAGAATGGATATGATGGCAGTGAGATTGGTTTGTTGAGTTATGAAGGTTTAAAGATTTGCAGATCTAACTCTATAAAAATTCCAATCTGGAAAACCCTATTGGGAAATTCTGCTTTATCACTAAGGCCATTATGAGTCAGCATCTACTTGACTACCCCCACAACAGTACACATATAAAATGTAACCCACCTTATTTAATTCATTAATGAGGGATCAAATAGCCAATTAAAAGAAAAATTCAAAGGAATATATATATATATATATATATATATATATATATATATATATAGAAGCTAATTTTTGCTTGAAATTTGTAGTATTGAAAAACAGTGATGGTTAAAGAAATAAGAAATCCCCCCACCCTTTGTGTTCAAGAACACTCCTTACTTTAGAAGTTCCCTGGTCTCCCAATGACAAGGTCAACATTAGGTCAAGTGAATTACATGCAAGACCTCCAGTTCCAGCCCCTGCCTTCAAAAATGACTAACTGAATTACTTTGCCTCACTAGAGAAAAATTACTGCTAACCTAACTTTTTTTAGGCTTCTCTTCTTCCCCCAGCCTCTGAATTCAGGTCCACCTGCAGGCTGAGCCTACATACAACCCCTTTATCAGAAACCCTCCCAGAAAGTAAGCGGTACTCAAGAGAAAATATCTGTATTTACTTAATCAATGAGCCCATTCAGCCTTCCAATTCCTTATACCTGGATTACTCCTAGCCTTTCTTACTCCCAGTATACAAAATTTCACTCAAAACAAACTCACTGCCATTGAGTCGATTTCAACTCACAGTGACTTTGTTGGGCAGGGTAGAATGACCACAGGGGTTTCCAAGACCATAACTCTCTTGTGGAGCAGCTAGCAGTTTTGAACTGGTGACTCTACCCACTATGTAATGAGGGCTCCCTCTGTCTACAAAAGGAAATACTTTCCCCATTATCTCTTGCAAGCACTTTACAGTCACATTGTTCTTCCCATTCCCGTTTCTGTCTGAATAAAGTGCTTCCCTATCCAAGCTCCAATATACTTGCTATTGTTTACATATGGGGGGGCAGAACTCTGAAATTAATTTTAAATCATTGCAGAACAAGACTATCCACATTAACTCTTTGTGATTCCAGCTTCCTCTGCTCTCATTTTTCCCTGAAATCATTGGCTGAAGACCAAGGGTAGGTAATGTGTGTTATGAGCAAGACCATAGCTGTTTTGATTTGCGTCAGCTCCATGCTTATTTGTTATCATGGGTCCAACAAGAGTTTAGAATATTAATTGCTATCTGAATTCCACTGGGGGATCTAATTGACCCCTATAGCTTTCTTGGTCATTATATATGACTGATAAGGAGTCGTCAGTTAGAAATTAAATGTCAAGGTAACAGATTATGGAAATTTTCTTTCTTCTATTAATAGGGTTTTATAGCTTTTTTATTGTTAGAATTCAATATAAATATCCTTGTTGCTAAAAAGCATATACTAAAGAAAATTCCATTGTTTCCTCTGTGTGTTCTACTTGGAGCAGTCATTGATAAGGCATAATTGCTCCAGAGCACAGACTGAAATGTGTAAGTACCCTCCCCCACGTGTCCAGTTCTGGAGGCGCATCCCTCCTCGGGCTCAGATCTCTGGATCTTGACCCATCGCCAGACTGGTGGATGAGTGAGGAGAACTCCAAACCTTTGAGTAGAAGGAAAGCAGAAAGAGTGACATGGATGAAGTAAGAGCATGAATCAGCTTGTGGTGTATAGGTCCCATTGGAAAGCTAGTAGGGCCTCAGAAGGGTTCCAGACTAAGAAATCCAGCTAAGGCGATCCAAGACCAAGTGACTAAGCCCACGAGAAACCTGGAGTAACTCTTGAAGGGCAGCCATGTCGTGATCAGTCAGTTAGTACCTGCTAATTGATAGCCTTTTTTTCTGATTGTCTTGATCCTCTTTGAGATTTTCCTGGTTGTCACAGCTCTTGCTATAAAACTATCCTAAGAGATCTCTCTCTGTGCTTCACTCTTATGACTGGAGTGGTAAAGTGACCAGGTTTTACCTACTGTGTCCACCCACTGTGTAAGCCAAGCAACATGGCAAGCACAATTCTAGAGACGAGCACTTTGGGACTCATTTTAAAAAAATCTATCCCACCTTGTGGGGAGAGCCCTTGAAGAAAGGAAAACTCCAAGTGTTATGTACCCAGGTTTAGCCACAGAATGAACTGGCTAAATGAGTAAAGTGGGCAGACAATAGGTCTAACGACTTTAATACAATTTTGCAATTAGGTTAAAGATATATATATACACACACACATATATATATATACACACATACAAACATACATAGATTCTAGGGCTAATATGTAGGAGAAAACCTAAGCAGAGGCTTTCCTGCCTCTAAAGATGTATCCATTTGAAGAAACTAAGCTCCTTCCATGTTTATGTTGTGTCTTGGACACCAGAGTTTTAGAGTCAACATAATGTCCCAGTTTCATTTTGTTCTGAGAGGTTTCTATGTCTACGCTTTTATTTTTGTATCAAGCTAAAGGCCATGGCTGATGCCTTTCATAGAACAATCTAAAAATCTCAGTCCTTTTTCTCCTCCAAGAAAAACTGCCACCTGCTCCTATTATAGACTCAAATTTTAATAGTTACTAGCAATGCTGGACAGCATCTGATAGTGTCTCTTGTGCTTGTTGAATGGCTTTGATCTTCACTACATAGCCGATAGTCTAAACTGCAAACAAATTCATCGAACCCAGACCAGCCAGTGGCTAAAAGAGCCTCCTCCCCTAAAGAAAGGTCACATAGCAGCCTTGTTGGTAACAGAGACCTGATGCAAGGAAACTGCTCAAAGAAAGAGAGCCAACAGGAGGAACAGCAAGGAAACAGGCTTGGTGATGGGTGGCTCCAACCTTTGGGTGTTGAGTAATGATTGGATTTGAGTAATGATTAAACATAAAAAAATCTCACTGCCCACTCATAGCAACCTTAGAACAGGGTAGAAATATCCTCTCTGAGTTTCTAAGACTTTCTTCTTCCCAGAAGCAGAAAACCCCCATCTTTCACTAGTTTAAAAACAAACAACTACAGAATTATCTTCTTGGGTTTCCAACAGAATTGCCTTCTCATTTTTCTATCAAACCCTGCCATTCCCTACTGACTTCCCTCAGCCAATCCAAGTCAGCCACTATCTCCAGCCCTACGGGAATACATGATGGTACAAAAAAAATGTCTCTATGGTTTGAAACCCCATGGCCCTGGTCTTAATCTGCATGAGTGGATTCTGGTCCCCATTGCTGGTAGTTTCTGACTTTAGTAA
Source organism: Nesogale talazaci (assembly GCA_004026705.1). Lineage (NCBI taxonomy): Eukaryota > Metazoa > Chordata > Mammalia > Afrosoricida > Tenrecidae > Nesogale > Nesogale talazaci. Next base: position 253,576 of record PVJH01000415.1, on the reverse strand, counting down.
AGTATAAAACCATGGGTCTTTGGCTAATTAAATGTTCATCACCTTCTCGAGTGGTAAGCTTCCAGATTACTAATGGTTGGAGTACTGCAGTGGCATTCATTAACAAAGCCCAGCAAATGCTGGGGTTCCTCTGTGAATGTCCCCTGGATTTGTTAAAGGTGAAGGGAACTTTCCTTGAGTAGATTACACATAGAGCCTTCTAGTAAGCATATAATTTCTTACATTTCTTGTTAGTAAATATCATATTGATAATTATAATTCAGTGTTTTGATGTTTATATTCATAATACCTCTAGGAACACAAAATAAGTCCATATGGGTGGGATTTTATAGGTTTCACTTTTTAGTTAGCCATTCTTTTTCTTTTTTTTTCACCAGGTAGAGCAAAACAAAGGGAGTAAGATTAGAGGGAAGTGTAAGCTGGTAGAAATTCAGTCCAGATCCAAAAGAGGACATATAACAAGGGATATCATTGCTGGTGTCAGATAGATCTTGGTTCAAAACAGGAAACACCAGAAAGATGTTTACTTGTGTTTTGTTGACCATGCAAAGGCATTCTATGTCGATCATAACCAACCACAGGTAGCTAGTGTATAGCTTAGAATCAGGGAAGGTGTGCATCAAGGTTGTATCGTTTCAACATACTCAATCTGCATTCTGAGCAACTAATCTAAGAAACTGGACTACGAAGATGAATGTGACCTCAGGACTGGAGGAAGGCTTATTCACACACCTATGATATGCACATGAAACCACTTTGCTTGCTGAAAGTGAGGAAGACTTGAAACACTTGCTGATGAAGATCAAGGATTGCAGCTTTCAATATGCATTGCAACTTCATGTAAAGGAAGCCCAAATTCTCACAACAGGGACCAGGAACATCATAATAAACAGAGAAAAGATTGATGTTGTCATGTATTCCATCTTGCTTGGATATACAATCATCGCTCATGGAAACATCAAACAAGAGATCAAACAATGCCCTGCTTTGTACATTGGCTAAACAAGACCTCTTAAGCATGTTGAAAAGCAAGAAGGTAACTTTGAGGGCAAACGCATGTCTGATGTAAGCCATGGTATTTTCACTCACCTCCCATGCACGTGAAAGTTGGACATGCTAAAAAGAAAACTGAAGTAGAATTTGGCGCATTTGGATTGTGATGCTGGTGAAGAATATTGAAAGTACCATGAACTGCCAGAGGAACAGATCTATCTTGAAAGAAGTACAGCCAGAAGCTCATTAGAGGCAAGCAACACCAGGTTTTTTTGAGGCGAGATCTGTCCTGGGAAAAGGATCTCAAGCTTGGCAAAGCAGAAGCACAGGGATGAGCTGGATCAGCACAGTGCCTCAACAATGGGCTCAAGCACAACAGCCATTGTGAGGATGGTACAGGACAGGACTGTGTATACTCTTGTTTTAATATAGGGTCCACTATAAGTCAGAACCAACAGCACCGAATAAGAACAAACAACTTGACTAGAGTATAAACAACCATGAACAAGTCAAAGAGCTATTCTATTGAAAGAGAAACCCTAGTTGCTCCTATCTGTTTGCTTTGCATAATAGATAAAAGAAATGGCATATTTAACTCTAGGAATGTTCTCTGTCAAATCAATGACCTCTCCCAACATGATTCCCTTTCTTGACCCTCTCTGTTGTATCCCTTCGGGCTACCATCAAGTGTATTTCAATGCACGGCGGGTGAGCCCAGGTGTTTCAGAGTAGACGGAGGCTCTGTATGGTTTTCAATGGCTGTCATGTACAGAAGGGGATCACTAGGCCTTTCTTCTGCAGCACCTCTGGATGCATTCAAACCACCAACATTTGGGTCAGTAGTCAAGCTCAAGTCACTCAGACATTGTGCTATTCCCTAAAAAAAAAAAAAACTACAGGCTGTCATCCTAGTGTTTGTTGGGCACTCAGAGGGCTGTCCTGCTGCCAGTTGGTCAGGCAGTAGAGAGAGATAATTCACCCTTCCCTAGGACACCCAGAAATATTCAGAGTGACAATGAGGTCAACAAACAGTAATTTTGATTAAAGCACTGGTTACCATATCACATTCTTATTGTGCTATAGTTTATCACATTATCCTGATAGAAGTCCTGAGCAGTGGAAGGACCTTGTAACAACACAGCAAGTGTTTAAACAGAATTCAGATAGAACCAATTTAAAATTATTCCCCTGGGCTGAGCCCCAGTGGCATAGTGGTTGAGTGCGGGACTGGGGCCATGGACTTGGTTAAAATCCAGCAGCAGCTCTCCAGGAGCAAGGTTGGGTAGCTCCCATGACCACCAAAGAGCACTGATCTCCACCCCCCCCCAAAAAAAAACTATTCCCCAACCTTCATATTACCTGAAATTACATAATTACTGGGACCTGAAAAATATTTTCTCCTCTTTCAGAAACTGCACGATCTGGCTCTGTGACGGTCCCATGAAGCTTCACACTGAAAGTGCCTATTATCCAACACCGAGTTCTTACCAAAAATAAACGCCCAAGCTAGTTAACATGGCTCCTATTTCAATTCATGGTGACACTCATGTGTCAGAGTACAACTGCACTCCATAGGGCTTTTAAGTCTTGTGACCTTTCAGACACAAATATGCAGACCTTTCATCCAAGGTACTTCTGAGTAGGTTTGAACTGCCACCCTGTCCCTTGGTAGTGAAGTGCCTGGGATGGCTAAGAATTATGTCAACTAGACACTAATGGGTAAAGTTGGGCTCTGCCCTAACCTACCCATGGAGTCACAACCTGATGACACCTCTTTGAGGAAGTGACATATGAGAAAGCAAGACCAAGCTGAATCAATTCTTCTTTGGCCCTTCACCTTCTGCTGGAGCTGGCATCTACATTCTCAATCTCCTGTTGTGTTGCCCACTGAGCTGTGATTGCACCACTGAGGGTGGGTTGATTCAGCCAGTTTCATGTTCATATTGCCTCTGCTTCCACCGGCCTGTATTCTCTGCTGTCTCTGTTTCATCATCCTGTTTCCTGTTTTTCAACTTCCACAAGCTAGGGGAAGCCTGGCTCAACGCAGACTTAACTTATCTATTTCTTCAACTGTGTAAGTCTTAGTAGAAATCTCTTTCTATGCACAACACATACAAGTGTCACTAGTTTTTCTTCTCTCATGAACCCAACCTAACATATTTGCACCCCAGAGATGCTTCAGGAACAGTCTATCAGGACACAAAGAAAATAGAGGCAAAAAAGGATGAAAAGGGAAGGAACGCGTTCAGTTTTGAGCTAGTGGTCTAGGCTCATATCCCTGCATAGCGTGAGACAGGATGCTAAATTTCCCAAAGCACATTCTCCCAAAGCAAAATAATAGCATCCACCTTACAAGGTTCCTCCGACAAGTGAGTCAAATCACTCAACGGTAGCAAAAAGCACAAAACCTGTCAGCTGGCAGGATCGTTGTCCCCCACATCATTCTGTTTGCTTTCTAGTCTCCCCACAACCTCCAACTCTGGGTTGAGATCAGACTTTCTCCACGAGAAGACCCATCAGCAGATGACCTGAGGATCCTTCTGCCATTTCCAGATGACAGGAATTGCACAGAAGAACTCACACATTGAATTGCCTCAAACTTGCTTACGGCTGTAAAAGGAAGTTCAACTTCAGTTGTCTTAAGTTTTCCTAAGCCTTAAAACCTATTGCTGTCAAGTGGATTCCAACTCTGAGAGACCTTATCAGACAGAATGGACCTGGTTTCTGAGCCTGAAATCTTTATAGAAGCAAGTTGCTACTTCTTTCTTCTCACAAAGACTGGTGAGTTCATTTAGAAGCTGGTAGCTTAATCATAGCTCTCACCAGAGTTCTAGGACCTAAGCCCAAAACCAGCCCTCTGCCCTTGAGTTGAATTCAGTGAAGAGTGATCCAATATAGATTTCCAAGGATGTTAATCTTTCTGGGAGCAGTCGGCCTCATCTGTCTCCCCAGATGTTCCATGGGAGGAAGATGAGACTGCTCCCAGAAAGGTTTACATCCTTGAATATTTCATATTGTTATTGTTGTTAGGTTCCATCCAGTTGATTCAAACTCATAGCAACCCTATGCACAGCAGAACAAAGTCTTCACCTGGTCCCAGACTACCTTCAAAACTGTGGTTTTGGTTGAGCTCATTGTTGCAATACTTTGGACATGTGATCAGAAGAGACCAGTGTCCCTGGAGAAGAACATCCTGTTGCGTAAAGTAGAGGAGCCGTGAAAAGAGGAAGCTCCTCAAGGAGATGGCCTGACACTGGAGCTGAAACAATTGTGAGATGGTGGGGCCCAGGCCATGGTTCCATCTATTATTGGATGCCGAGGGGGTAATGAGTTAGAACCAACTTGATGGCACCAAACAACAATAATTTTATATTTACTTGAATAGTATTTTTAATGAAGTACTTTAAAGACCGAGAGAAGTCAGCAATTCACTCTGAGCCACCCCCAGAACCTCCTTTATAAACTTGCTAGAACCAAAGCTGAAAGGGACACAAGAGTACTGAGTTCAGAGACCAAGGCTGCTGAGAGGACTTTGGTTTGAGACTTTGCCAGGCCTGTTGTTCCTGGTAGCATCTTGGGCTATAAGTTGATCTCTTAAGGTCAGCGGTTCAAAACCACTAGCCACCCCAAGGGAGAAAAATGAAGCTGTTCACTCTCAAAAAGATCCACCACCTGAGAAATCCTTTGTAGTGTTGCTGTGAGCTGGCAATGGGTTGGATTAGATTTTGAGGCCCTGTCTGTGGTTTAAAGTAACCTCAATTAATCTGATCAAACAATGATTCTATCTTATTCCTGCTCTTCACATGAAGAAACTGGGCCTCACACTTGGTGGAGTTGGAGTCCACAATAGTTGACTCCAATTAGCTCTCTACAATTAGCTCGATGGCAGTGTTTGATTTGGGGAATGGGGGCTTGGATGGGTCAGGATTCTTCTATATGATGTATCTTCGTGTTTAGTGACCTCTCGGATGGGATCTTGTGGGAAACAGCCAAGCATTCTTGTGGAATAATAGAGGAGAATACCACCTCCTTAACCTGGCCCAGTCTTGACACACCTACGGGAGGCATCATTTGGGGTAGGGTCTAATCAGTATAAACTGTCAGTGTGGGAAAGCTAGCTCGCTTCTACTACTGGATCTGGATGCAGCATCTCGTTTGTTGACTCCTGCTATGTCACCTGTAGATCCCAGAAGCCATCAGTGCACTGCTGACCTGGGATTCATTTAGCTCTGTATCCACCAACCTGTGGCCTTCCTGCTTTGTTTTCATGCTTCCTGTTTGTCAGTCCCTACAGTACAGGAATTGGGAGAAGCCTTCAGTTTATAGTTGACCCACGGACCTGAACCAGACTAGATTTACCCACTTCCACACCAGTGTGAACCACACATCTCTGGATTTGCTTCTCTATAGAACCAACTTAACATAGAGTCCAACCCTAGTGTGCTGATCCTTTTTCTTAACATTGTCTGCACACTACTCTTCCCCAGTACCAAAATTATAATTGCCTCTATCCTAGGTCCATAATCATATCTTAGCCAGTATTTTTCAGCGTAGTCCTCATCCCTGTGCTCTGAACTGACAAACACACCTCTTGTCTAGGCCTCATCCTAGATCCATTACTGAGCATCTACAACACCCAAGCTAAACAATTACAGACTCCTACAAATACCACAGCCATTCTATGCAATTGTAAGTGATTCTCATTTTACACATCAGAAAACTGAGGGCCAGAAAGTTTCAATAGGTTGTCTCATCCCTTCATCTCACTACTACCCAAGAGATCTGGATGAAAGGTTCAGGGAAGATGAATAAGCTGGTGAAAGCCACTGAGCAGTGGTGCCCATGGAGAACAAGGGAAGGGTGCTGAAGGGTCAACAATTCTGACTCATAGCAGCTGTCAAGAAATCAAAAGACATGTACATTAGGTAACTGCTACACAAGATGTTATTGAATAAGCGTATTGAATAGCAAGGATTTTCTTTTGAGGGCTAAGGTGTGCCTGACCCCAGCCACAATATTTTCCACTACCTCATATACATGTGAAAGTTGGAGATGAAATAAAAATTGATGCAAAGAAGAATTGATACCTTTGAATTGAGGTGCTGGAGAAGAATATTGAAAGTACTGTGAACTACCAAAAGAACAAACCAATCTGTCTTGGAAGAAGTACGGACAGGGTGCTCCAAATAGGCAAGGGTTGCAAGACTTGTCTTACAAATTTTGGATGTGTTGTCAGGAGAGACCAGTCCCTGAAGAAGAGCATCATGCTTGTAGAGTGGAAGGGCAGTGAAAACTAGGAAGTCCTTCAAAGAGGCTGCCACAAGGGGCTTGGGCATAGGAAGGACTTTGGGATGGCTCAGAGTAGTGCAGTGTCTCATTCTGTTGTACATAGCATGGCTGTGGGTTGAAATCGATTTTACGGTACCTAAAAACAACAACCACAAATCTATTTGGGAGCAGAACACCTGGTAGAGTCTTTCTCTTGCAGAATGGCTGGTGGATGTGAACTACTGACATTGCAGTTAGTAAGTAACCCGACACATAATCGACAATGCGACCAGGGCTCTGTCAGCATTACAAGGAAGGAGAGATGCCATGCATCGCCCAAAAGAATAGAAAGCTGTGGAGAGATATACACCAACAGGGTTCACTGGGACACCAGTGGAGAGGGAGAGGATGGCAGTCAATGACAGGCAATTTTTCAGGCTGAAGTGAGAAGGTCAGAGGCGTTCCAAGGCCCAAGCACCCATGAGTCAGTCTGGAGCACAAGCATATCTGATTACTTGTCAGGGCTAGCTGTGCTTCCCAACCTACTGGCTTTGATGTGCTTCTAAACCAGTAGGTGTCACAATAGAAACAGCAAGATTATTTAGACAATAAACATCAATGCTCAGGCCACACCCACAAGAGTACCAGTTAATTTCATCGACACCAGGATGGGGAGACTCCTGCCTCTGAGAACATACTGAGAACTCCACGCATCAAAGGAGGAGCGCTTACCTCCTCTGACCTATGACATTGCATTTCTCTCCTGTCTGTCCCGGAGGCTCCATGTTATTTTGTCCCTTGTGCACTGTCCCAGTTCCTTCATTAAGTGCCCCATGGAGTCTGTGTAGGAATCTGCCAAAGGAAGCTGCACAATGATGGAGTGACTTAAAAAAATGGAGACTACTGTGGTTTCTCTTGGTGTCTCTCAGGGGCTTGTTAAGGTAAAGGAGAAAGGGCAAGCTACTCTCCCCCCAGCCCCCTGATGAGGAAATACAAAAGGTTGACAGATTGAAAATAAGTAAACAGTTAAAAGCAGCTCAGAATCACTGGGCTATGTGGCTATAAACCTGCATCTGAACTGACACCCTAACCAATAGCAACGCCTGTTATAACATGGTTCTCAAAGACACCCATCTCAACCTCCTAGGTCACATCACATCTTGCCCCAAAGAAATGAAACAAAGAGGAAAAATAAAAATTAAACACATACACCTAAAGCAACTCCCTCTGGAAACGCTGGTGGAACAGCAGAGGGCATTAAGGCATTTGATCTGTTCTGTTCAAGGACTTAATGTGATCAAGGACTGCAGCCTTTAGGATGGGTCATAACTCAATGTAAAGAAGATCAAAATCCTCACAACTAGACCAATGGGAGACATCATGGTAAATGGAGAAAAGGTTGAAGTTGTCGAGGATCTTGTCTTGCTTGGACCCATCCTCAATGCTCCCGGAAGCAGCAGTGAAGGGTTCAAACGATGCATTGCATCAGGTAAATTTGCTACGCATGGCCTCTGAAGGTAATGCACTGAAAAGCAAGGATGTTACTTTGAGGAGGAAAGTGTGCCTGATGCAGGCCAGGGTATTTCCAGTTGGCTCACATGCATGTGAAAGTTAGATATTGAAGAAGGAAGACCAAAGAATTGATGCATTTGAATTATGGTCTTGGAGAAGAATAGTAAAGAATCATAGACTGCCTAAAGGATAAACAAATCTGTCTTGGAAGAAGTACAGCCAGAGTGCCTCTTGGAGGCCAGGGCCTCGAGTCTTCCGATGTGCTATCCGGAGAGATGTCCCTGAAGAAGGACATCTTGCTTGGTAAAGTAGAGGGACAGTGGAAAGAAGAAAGACCCTCGACACTATGAATTGATGTAATGACTGCAACAATGGGCTCAAACAGAAGAGCAATTGTGCGGATGGCGCAGGACAGAGCATTGTTTCCTGCTATTGCACATATTGTTGCCATGAATCAGAACTAGCTGAGTCAGAAGCTAACTGAGGGCACTTCACACCTCCAACAGCAAACCTTAGCAACATAGTAACCAACTATTTACCACTGAGTTAAGTAACTAGACAGTTAACTTATATGATTTTCAAAATCTGATTTTGGGAAAAGAAGATTGCCAGGCCTTTCTTTCCAGCCACTTCTGGGTGGACTCAAATCTTTGACCTTCCAGTTAATAGCTAAGTTTATAACCATTTGCCTTACTTAGGGATTGTACCAAGATGGTAATAGGTTTGAGAGACTGAATGGCTGGTTATTCTTTTTCTTCCTTTTTATCTATCCCTTACATTGTTTTTGATGTTTTAACCTTATATAATATATTATAAAATTAGCTAATTGGGTGAAGGCTTGCAGAACAAATCAACTTTTCACCCACCAACACACTTTGTTTCATTGTATTGATTGCAATCCCCATAATGTAACATCACATAGCCACTAACCTTCTTTACATTGCCTTTGGGAAAATACTAATTTATTATCTAAGGGGATTGGACCTCACTAGTATTTGTGTTCCTCATACACAGTGTTTGACTGAGTGTCGGGGTTTGACTGAGATTTGAGCCAAGGGAGTAAAGTTTATTTGCAGACCTGCAGGGTGACTAAAAACTATAGTTTGGGGGATTCCACGTGTTTCTTTTGGACCAGTAAGTCTGGCCTTTTCTATGATTTTGAGTTCTGTTCCACACATTTCTCTCACTCTCTACAAGATCTTCTAATGTGAGTCCTTTCAGAGCAGTTAGTTGGTAGTAATACCCGGGCATCATCTAGATCTTCTGGTCTCAGCATCATGGAGACTGACATTCTCATGTCTCATTATTCCGTTGGATGAATGGCTTCCATGTATCTTCAATTTTCATCACACTTCCTTCTTCCTGACAGCGGGAGACCAATCATTTTGCCTTAAAAGGCCACTCACAAGCTTCACTGTGCCCATCACTGGCAACTAGCCAAAGAAGAATTTAGCTAAAGAATTGTCTCTGGGAACTGTGGATAAGTTGTGCCTGATTCTTAACTTTGTTTCTGGGACTTTGTCAGCAATTTCTGTCACTGGTTTCCTTTCTAGTGCATCCTTAACTAAATTTATCGGGGGTGGGGAGGGGGGAGAGGATTCCAGACAAAACCATTTCCAAATTGTGCAGAGTGAGAGGACATCCATTCCCCCCCACCCCCACACACACACCAATAAAATGCCCCCACCTCCGTGAGCTCATTTTGCATTACTCCTCTCAGGGAACCCACAGGCTCCCCCTCCCCAACAGTCAGAGGGTTTCTCAGCCATCAATGCTGACAGTGGGAGCTGTGGCTTCATGGTTGTCCTTTCTGTTGGTGAATTCCATATTTCATCTAACCACCAGGGAAGGACCCAAACCTCCCAGGCTTACCAAACCTGTAGGGATTTCACACCAAAGGAAGTACTTGCAACATAAAATAAATAATCCTGAGCTCTCCGTTTCAAATCCTTCTTCAAGGCTTAAAATGGTCCCAGACGATCTATGCTGGCAAATGTGGAACAAATCTGTGAACAAACACTTCTTGTTGAAATCATTTCCGAAGGAAGCCCTATACAGAATTGACCCTTTCAGCTAGAGCCGCATGACACACAGGTGCACATGCAATTGCTCAAAATCCCACACCTGTGTGCATATAAACTCGACCAAGATCTCCAGCCTGGATCTGACTCCCTCAACACTCCACGTAGGCCCGGCATTTGCTGCCCCCAGAGATTTACATTCAGCTGCTAAGAGTCCCTTCCAACTTGGCCCTCCTAGAGAAGGTGAGGATACAATAAGGAGTGGGAGTAAAGATGGCAAAGGCAGTCCTGTTCAGTGGCCACTCTACCCAGGGCCATGGAAACTGGTACCATCCAGATATATAGTGTGTGTTCTATGTTTGTGTTTGTATTTATTCTTATGCTTATGTTCATATTTCTATAAACAATTAGAAGGAAGAAATAGACAGTTGAAGGTTTTGATTCAATCCTTAATCCACAGTTGTTTGGTCACAGATCAGACGGAAAGATGAAAGGAGGGAGAGAGGGGAAGGAAGGAATACACATGAGAGACAGGGATGGAGAAGGAGGGAGGGAGAGGAGGGAAGAAACAGAGAGAGACAGAAGAACGAGGAAGAAGAGGAAGAGGAGGAAGAGGGAGGGAGGGAGAGCAAGGGGAAGAAGAGGGACTGGAAGGGAGGGAAGACAGGAAGGAAGAAAAGGAAGGGGGCTAGGAAGGGAGAGAAGGCAGGAAACTCACAGCAAATGCAAACCTCACTGCCATGGAGTTATTCTGACTCACAGTGACCCCAGAAGACAAAACTGAACTCCCCTGGGAGCTTCTGAAGCTATATATTTTTACAGGAGCTGGGAGCTTCATTGTTCTGAAAGGCAGCTGGTGGTTTTGAACTGCTGGCCTTGAAGTTAGCAGACCACCAATGGGGAGCCTGCAACCCCAGAGTTTGTGGGAATTCTTTGAAAAAATGCAAGACAGGGAGTTGAGCAGAGAATGGAGAGATTCTCAGGACACAAGCAGCTAGTTTGGCAGGTAAACCATCACAGAATGGGACCATTATCCTTACAGAATCAAGGATCCGACTTTGCTGTGGGTCTTGTGCGGTGGTATTGAGTTAGTCTGACTCACAGTAGCTCTACGCACACCAGACCAGTGCACTACCTTCATCAGGGTCTTCCCGTTGTGCCTCGTGTTGCTGGCACTGCATCAATTCCTATTGCTGACAGCCTTCCTCTGTCTTGCTGCCTCTATTTTACTGACCGGAGTGTCCTTCTTGGAAGAAACTGCCAAAAATCTACAGTGAGAAAAGAAAGGCATCCTGTGTATTCTTAATAGATATTGGTGGTGTCTATTTGCTCATTTGTGTATTTGTTATCAAATGCACTGCACGACAAGCTCTCCTATGCACCTAGAATAAAGGATAAACAGACCTCTGATCTTGAGCCACTATTGGGGTGTGAGGAAGATTGAATCCCTGGTAGCCTAAGGGTTACAAATTGGGCTGCTAACGGCAAGGTTGGCAGTTTGAAACCACCAGCAGCTCTGAGGGAGAAAGACAAGTCTTTCCACTTATATAAATAGTTAAAGCAGTGCGTCTCACCCTTTCTCATGCCACAACCCTTTAATACAGTTCCTCGTGTTGTGGTGATACCCCCATCATAAAATTATTTGCATTGCTACTTCATAACTGTGACTTTGCTGCTGTTATGAATCAGACAACCCTGTGAAGGGATTGTTCAATCCCTAAACGGGTCGTGATTCGTGCCCCACAGGTTGAGAAGCATTAAATTTAGGTCTCATAAACTCCACATGGGGAGTTCTACCCTGTTCTTTAGGGTCTCTATGAGTTGCGTGTTTGTAATGACAGTGTGTTTGCTTGGGTTTGTCTTTTTGTTTGTTTGTTTGTTTGTGTGTTTGGAAACAGAAAACACTGATAGGCAGCCACAACTCTCATTAGCTCTTTACTACAGGATTGGTGACCATTTTATCTGAGGACTGACAACACTGACAGTAGGAAGAGAAGGGAGGAAGTAGAGACAGGGGGAATGTTCCAGGCAAAGCAACAGTAGTCAAGAGGCCTGATGCGGCAAAGAATTGGGTATGGCCAAAGAATCCAGAAAGACGCTGGTACAGCTGCCACATAGAGACCTGTGAGAGGGCTTGGCCAGTCGCTGGTTACACAGGTCCTTGTCAGATCTCTTTACTTCATGCGGGTGGTTCAAACATACCAGCTGCTTGTCAGGAGGGAGATGAGGTTGGCTGCTCCCACAAAGATTTACAGCCTGAGAAACCGTACGTAGGATCACTAAGAATCAGAATTGACTGAATAGCAATGGCTGGGTTATGCCAGAACTTCTCCAGGAGGGACAATGTTGCCCCCAGGAGTCCTTTAGTAATGTTTGGAGATGTTTTTGGTCCTCACATGTAGGGAAGGGGCGTGTGCTAATAGGATCTAGTCAATAGAAACCAGGGTAGCTGCTAGACATCTTATAATGCACAAGACAGCACAAGCACACACACACACACACACACACACACACACACACTAAGAACAGCTTCCTGTCCAAAATGTCCAGAATGCTAACATTGAGAGACCCTGCTTTATTATAAGGAGGAATCTTTTAAATTTTTTGAATTGGAAAATTTTGTGAGAGAAAAAATTGTTTCAAAAATGACCACTCTGGCTTTGATGTGGGATGTGGATTCCCTCCCTCACTCCAAAAGTGAAGGGATTCATTGGGAAAATGAATTGTTCTCTCGGCAAGGGAAGGAGACAACCCACTGGGCCTAAACTGAAGACAAACGATTAGAGGCGAGAGGGATTTAGGAGAACAAATCAGCAGTGTGGTTACATACTCTCATGTCAACTTGATCAATAGAGTGAATGGGGTGAAGTCTAGCCTGTCAATCAGGTCAGAATCTGATGTACCCCTTGTGGGCATGGCCTTCTCATAAGGAGGGTCTTGAGAACCTGGCCTCTCTCCCTTTCTCTCTCTCTCTCTCTCTCTCTCTCTCTCTCTCTCTCTCACACACACACACACCCACTCACACACTCTCCCCTTCAACTTCCTGCTGATGAGTCACTTGGAGAGCTGCCAGAGACAACAGCCACTGGGTTCACGCTGCTCTGATCCATCGGCTGTGATCTCCCTGAACTCTGCATCATTGTCTGTGGCTGCCTGAGTCTCAAGAGGGACTGATGGACTAGCATCAGACTTAGGGGCTGGGATGTCTTCTTGATATATGATGACTTCTTGATATAAAGCTCTTTCTTATACATACACTATTGTCTGTTTCTCTAGTCAACCCAGCCCAGCACATTAAGGGTGCAGGCACCTAGAGAAAGAGATCACGAAGATGGAGAGTGGATGCTTGTCTGACCTCTGCCTCGTGGTAGTTTTGTCTTCTTTGGCTAGTCAGAAGTCAGATTAGGCACACATAGGAGGCTTCACACTTTCATTCTTTTCTTTGGTTGTGAACAAATCCATTGGGACAAGCGACCGTGTCGAGGGGCTGTGGAGGAGTCTTAACCCAGACTTTGAGAGGCAAGACTTGAAGCCTGGTGCTTTCCTTGGATGGTGCAGTTGCAGGGCAGCACAACTCCTCCTTACCACTCATCTCAGTTGCCTTGCACTACAGACACCATGGGTATGATATGAATTTGGTGTTTTGCGTGGGAGCAGAAGGGGCAGTCCTGTGCATTGTAAAATGATTGGCAGTCTCTCGGACTTCTACTCTGTGGATTCTTGAGAACAATGAGTCGCCCTGCTTCACATGGAGCCCTGAGGAGGCCCAGCTGGCCACTGTGCAGGCACGCCCACCCTGCTGCCTGGAGAGGGATGAGCAGACGGTAAGGAGAGAGAACACCTCCCACCTGCGCCTTGCTGCCATTGAGTCGGTGCCGATTCATAGTGCCTCACAGGGCAGGGTAGAACTGCCCCTGTGAGTTTCTGAGACTGTCACCCTTTACAGGGGTAGAAAATCCTGCCGTTCTCCCTCGGAGTGGCTGGTGGTTTTGAACTTCTTGCCTTCGGAACAGCAGTCCAATGAGCAACCACTATGTCATCCACAGCTCCCACAACAGTCCATGGAGGGAAGCGAAAGGAAGGGATTTCTTTCCCATCCCTTTGCCTTGGATTCAAGTCCCCTGCCTGTGGCGGTTTGAACCCTATCTGTCAACCCAGTGGCCTTGTTCTCATTGTGAGACGGGATGTCTGCTCTCGCTGAGTGAAGCTGGCTTTAGTCACTCACCCCCTAACCATTAGAATGCAGCTGACATGGGGGGCGTGGTTTGCAAAATTGTGTCCTGAAAGGCACCTTGGCTGCCGCTTCCGTTTGGCACCTTTGGCTGCCATGGTAGAAGTCACCTCTTCTAAGGTTCCCAGCTCCCTATGGTGTCCAGGTCATGAGGCTACAGTTGGAGCTGTAGTTGACATGGACGCTTCGGCCAGCTGCCCACGGCTGCTCCAGACCCAAGAGTCACTTGCAGAGGCTGCCTGCCTCAGTCATTGAGCCATTGCTACCTGAGGTCTGAGCGCCCGGGGAGAAGACAGAGTTCCACAAACCAGGTGTGTGGAGTGTTGGATTAAATAGTGATTTTAGGCCATTGAAGTGTGTGGTGATTTGTTCTGCCTTGACAGTCACAGCTCATGAGAAGTTAACTTCTCAGCTTCAGAGTGGGCCTCCTGGGGGGCCCTGTGGTGGAAATTCATGCCATTAGGGTTGTATTGTCAGGACACAGGGATGCCAGGAAGGTGACTGAGCTGCAGAGGCCCCCACAGTGAGGCCCCAGGCCACCGTGGCACTGCGGTTGAATCTGTGGCTGAGCAGTCAAATGGGGCCCAGAAAGTGGGCGTGTTGAACTAGATGTGTCAGGTAAAGAGGCGGAGTGGGGGAGAGGGTAAGAGGAGTGGAGGAGCCCCAGACTTGAGATTTCAAACTTGAGCCACTGAGTAAAGAAGTCATGACAGGATACACTGAGTCAACAATAGACAAAAGGGGAAAATCGGTGTAAAGGGTAAATCAATAAACTATAGGCAGAAGAGGCAGACCTTGATCAAGAGCGATGGTCAAGGAGTCATCTGAAAACTGTAGGGTCCATGAGAGGACCAGGTTGACCAAAGAAGCAAATCTAGAAACACTCGTCTATGCATAAGACAGAGCTTTATTTCAAGAAGTTATGATATCTCAAGAAACATATACCTCAAGCAGTCCAACTCCAGTCCATAAGTGCCTCTTCAGACTCATGCAGCCCTGTGTCCTGACGCAGGCTGCAGGAAGCTCACAAGCCGATGGGTACAAAATCCTGTGGATCCCATAGTGGTGGCCGAGCCTCCAGAGTTCTGGCAGCAACCAGGACCTGAAAGCAAGAAAGTGAAAGCAGAAAAAGAAAAGGAGATTTTCAGGACCCTCCATATAAGAAGGCCACACTCACAAAGAGGCATCATCAGGTTGTGACCTGATTGACAGGCTAAACTCCACCTCCACCCTTTTATATATCTTCAAGTTGACATAAACTTATTAACTACCTCAGGACATAGTGTCTGTCACTGATGACTCTTAGCTGCCTGATGAGTACTCTTCCAGTTTGAAGTTGTGGTACTCATCCAACTGGTTCATGTACCATCATCTTCCATGTTAAAGAAGATAGGAAAGGACCTGGTGTCTGTGACCATGAATCCTACCCCCTAAAACTGGTAAGCTGGAGTTACTGGTTTGTTTCCAAAGCAAAAATGAAGAGACCTGCAAGTGGAAAATAACATTATCGTTTTCCCCCCCAATATTTTTTCTACCATACACACCACCCTAACACCTGCTTGCATGCATCCATCACCACAACATCCACACCACATACTCTCTGAACAGACACAATCCAAAACCCCATTGTCATTAGGTTGATTCCTTAAAATAAAAAACTTCATTGTGCATGAGGGGAAATATGGAGTGGGGACCCAAAGCCCATCTGTAGGCAACTGGACACCCCTTACAGAAGGGTCATGGGTAGGAGGAGATGAGCCAGTCAGGGTGCAGTGTAGCAATGATGAAACATACATAGTTCTTAAATGCTTCCTTCTTCCTTGTCCCTCACTATAATTATCCCAATTCTACCTTACACATCTGGCTAGACATGCAGTTATACATTGGTACAGACAGGAACTGGAAACATGAAGAATCCAGGGCAGATGAGCACCAGAGGACAGCAATACCCAGAGGGTGGAGGGAAGGTGGAGTAGAAAGGGAGAACCGACCAAAAGGATCTACTTATGACCAAAGGAGTGGGGGGCGGGGGGAATGTGAAGCTGATAGCAAGGACTCAAATAGAAAGAAAATGTTTTGACAATGATGAGGGTAAAAAATGTACAAATGTGCTTGACACAATGGATGGGTGGCTGGATTGTAATAACTGTTGTACATGCCCCTAATAAAATGATTAAAAAAAATAAAAGCTCATTCATATTAGTTACCCATATATTTTTTTCATGTGAAGACATGGGTGTGCTCCCCAGACGGCCCTTGGAAGGAAGGCTTGAAGATCTCCTTGTGGAAATTGTTCCTGAAGACCGCATGGAATTCAGATTCTCCTCCAATACCCAGGAGTCACTGTGACTGCTCAACAGCTGGCTGATTTGATTTGATTTTTTAACTTTGATAAGTCATTTCATAGGGGGCTCTTCCAGCTCTTACAACAGCCCATACATCCGTTGTGTCAATCACTGTATATAGGTTGCCATCATCCTTTTCAAAATATTTTCTTTCTACTTGAGTCCTTGGTATCAGCTCTTCATTTTTTTTTCTGCCCTCTCCACCCTCCCACCCTTGTGAGTCCTTGATAAATTGTAAATTATCAAGGTCTGCAGTTCAAAACTACTACTGGGTGCAGGAGACTGACTTTGTACTCCTTGAAAGAGTAGTTACAATCTCAAAAATCCACAGGGCAGTTCTACTTTGTCCTATAAGCACACAAAAGTCTGCTTATTTGTTTGTGCTGCTTGGGAAGGAACTTTGGTGGTTCACCAAGGGGCTGTGAACCAAAAGGTCATTGGTTCAAACCCACCAGCAGCTCCAGCAGCAGTTGACACAGTCTGCCTTCCTGAAGTCTGCCTTCCCTGCCTTCCTGGGAACCTCTGCAGGGCAGTTCTATTGTGTTCAGTAAGGTTCTGATGAATCAGGATGCACTCTTGAGTTAAGGGTCTGGTTTGGGGGTTTGGGCTGCAGATGCACAAGCTCTCTCTCAGCGCCACCAGGTGGCGCAGCTTTTTATTCATGCACTTGGCGAGCCCGCCCATGTGGGGGAGTACAGCTGCAAGGCGAATGTCAAAACAGTTCTATTTAGGAAAGTGAAGCCTTCTCCAGGCCCTTGTCTCCCACTGGGATCCTTGGGTGGCTTTCAGCAGACTATTAATGAATTTGCTTCTGTCTTCCTTCTCCATTCTACTGCTAACCCACATCTCTGACGCTATTTACTCTCCAGCTCTAACAAAGACCACGAGGCTCACCCACATCAGAAAACAGTGTGTCCTGAAGAAAAGGCAGCAGCCAAGCTAGGTGGTGAGAAGAATGCAAGCTTATTCCTGTTTCCACAGCCATCCTTTTCCATAACAAGTGGCGGGCCACTCCTCATGCATCCCTTCCTGTCCCCTCACCCCACATGCATGCACACATATATACACACTCACCAAAACTCCATACCACACATTCATGCTGATCCTGGGAATCCAATAGCTAGACTTATTTATTAGCCTTGACTTTTCACCCCCCCCAAAATTAATGGGTGTTGTGTTAGTCTGGGTAGACTAGAGAAACAAATTCATGGCCACTGATATGTGTATAAGAAAGAACTTTATATAAAATTGCAATTCATAAGTCCAATATTAGCCCATATGTCCAATACCAATCTATAAATTCCTCTTCAGACTCATGCAGCACATGAAATGACACTAAATGCAGGCCAAGGGGTGGAAAGTCTTATGGATCCAGTGGCAGTATAAGCATCTCAGCACTGGCAGGGGTCTCATGTGGTTCCTCCAGTTCAGGACACTAGTACAGCTCCTTATGTCTTGTCAGAAGGAATATTTTGCAGGGAGTCTGTGCCCCACTTCTAGGAAACTATTTATCTTCTTAGTGCCTCTAAATGAGATCATCAAGCTGCGACCTGATTGACAGGCTAAACTGCACCCTTTCACTCTTAAGTCTCTAATTGACAACAGATTATATAACTATATATAATAGTCAACCCCTTGTCAATTTGACATTTTCACATAATTCTTTATCCATATATAATTTTCAAATTAATAATAAAATCATATCTGTGCCTAACAGGATAAAACCAAAATGCATACAATTCAAAACCATGCCACCCTCATTTAAACATGACCGTCTTTAAGTGAACAAAGCAAAATATCCTATGTCTAACAATTGCAGTTAAGTAGCACCTACACCTTAATCCTATAATCCTATAAATATATTCTACCACCTATGAAAGTTTGTAAACTAACCACTTCATGCCTTTATCCACCCCATTCTGGGTATCCAATTTCTGTACACTTTTATCAACGTGGTGCTCTGAGGAGATGATCATATTCTTTGATAGACCTTTCTTTCTAAACTGTCTTAGTCTGAGAGCTCTGCTGAAATGTGTCCCCTGGGAATGACTCTGCTGGCATTTGAAATCCTAGCAGCTTAACTTGCAGCAACACACAAACTCCCACAGTGCGAACAGCCTGACAGATGGGTGATGGTTCAGCCAAATTGACCCTCAACAGCAGACAGTCCATTGCAACTTGTGAAGTAGTGTGCATGCTGTAACCCATCACTTTTTACTGTGATCTACTGAGGACAAACTTCAAGGTCAGTAGTTCAAAACCACCAGTCATGCTTCAACTGCATCAATTCTTCTTTAGTACAATTTCCACATGTATATTTGGCAAACAAAAATACAATGGCTTGAATCAGGTTCACTTTGATCCTCAAAGGCTAAATTAGGCAGCCCACAATGAGCTGATCAGACTCTGGCCAGATGATGAGAAGAGTTTTTAGCTTGTGAACTGATTTCACAAGATTCCAACTGGAATGAAGATTCTTCACATGAAAGAATGATAGTTTTGTCAAAGCAACATCTTTGTTTTTTTAAGACTCTCAAAATGTAAGGACTGAGTGTGTGTCCTGACAACCTAAGACAGGCGGAGTTCCCGGGAGGATATTACTTGAAAAAATAAAAAAGGGGGACCTGTCAGGAGCCATCCAGCCCGGACATGCTTGACCTGGCTACAGGATGGATATGCCTGAACTCTGTTGCAGTTTGTTGCCTGGGGTTTGTAGTTTGTCGCCTTTGTAACTAAACAGCCCTGGCCTCTGAAGCCTGACTTGCAGCTGTGCTGCCATTCACTTGTTAATTTTGAAGATCACGATATGCTAATTGCCTAAGCTTGCTTGCCCTATAAAACTGGTTTACTTCTCCCCAAAAAAAAAAAAAAAAAAGAACCCCACCCCACCCCAGAAAAGATGTAACTACTGACACAACATATGTATGTATACATTATAATTAGAGCTGTGTGAGTCGCCAATAAAATGATTTTTAAGAAAAAAAATGTCATGTGCAGCAAATTTACCTAATGTAGCACACCTTTTGATCTATTGACTGCTGCTTCCTAGAGCACTAATTGTGGATGCAAACAAGAAATCTTTGACAACTTCACCCTTTTCTCCATTTATCATATGCTACTATGTTCCGCTTGTGAGGGTTTGAATCTTCTTTACATGGAGTTGTACTCCATAATGCTTGATCTTCATCAGCAAGTGCTGATGAAGTCCTCTTAATTTTTAGCACATGAAGTTGTCATCTGCATATCACAGGTTGTTGATAAGCCTTTCTCTGATCCTGATGCCACAGTCTTCTTCATATACTTCAGCTTCTCTGATGTTTTTCTCAGCACACAGGCTGTACATGTATGGTGAGAGGATTCAACCATGACACACACCTTTTCTGATTTTAGGCCATGCAGTATTCCCTTGTTCTGTGCACACAACGTTCTCTTGCTCTGGGTACAGATTCCACACGAGCACTGGCATTGCTCTGGAATTCCCATTCTTCTCGGTGTTATTCATAGGTCGTCATGCTCTGCACAGTTAAGTCGGTGGTAGCAGGGTATGTACTAGGGGAACCCCTAGGTGGTGCAAGCAGTCCATATGCTTGGCTAATAAGTGAGAGGCTCGATTGGGTCTCAACCTTCCTAATGTCGCCACCCTTTCATGCAGTTCCTCATGTTGTGGTGACCACCAATGATAAAATTATTTTCATTGCTACTTCATAATTGTAATTTTGCTATAGTTATAAATTGGGAGACTTGTAAAAGGGTTGTTAGACCCCCAAAGGGGTCACGACCCACAGGTTGAGAACTCTGAGCTAAAGGAATGGAGAACAAAGGGCACTTCCTGGGCATCCAGTTCTCCACCCTCCCTGTGCCTGGGAGAGGTGCCAACAGAGCCCTCTCCCAGTGAAGGCTTCCATAAAGCGGTTGTAGAAAGAAGCTGGGGACATGCTTGCAAAGTAAGGAAAGAAGAGAGTTGATGTTGTTTGTTTGTTAAAATAAAGATGTACCATTGAAGATGCTGAGAGGAACCCTGGTAATGCAGAGTTTATGAGTTGGGCTGCTAGGTTCAAGGTCCTTAGTTGTAAACCACCAGCACGGCTTCCGACTCCCATAAAAAGTTAGAGTCGGGCTGAGCCTGGGTGGCTTAAGTGGTTGAGTGTGGGACTGCGACCCGCGGGCTTGGTGGTTCAAATCTAGCAGCGGCTCTCAGCAGCAGCACTGGGTAGCACCCATGACCACCAGAGGCAGTTGTGCCAAAAAAAAAAAAAAGTTAGGGTCAAAAGTTAGAGTCTCAGGAACCCACAGGGCAGTTCCATCTTGTTCTATAGGGTCTCTGTGAGTCCAGGTCACTCGGTAGCAGTGCGTTTGGTCCGTTTTTAAGGATGCTGAACCCAGTGGAGGGAGTTGGAAGTGGGGGGCGGGGGTGGAGTTGGAAGGTGGGGGTGGGAGGCTTGGCAGACTACTAGCTGAGAGGTTGGAGATTCAAGCCCACTGGGAGGTGCCTTGGAAGACAAGCCTGGTGATGAGGCTCTGAAAGGTTTACGGCCTGGAAAGCCATGTGAAACACTTGGACTCTGCACCCATTAGGCAGCTGTAGTGGGAATTCACGCAGAGGCCACTAACAGCACCAGGCTGCTGCTCCTGCCTTTTTCTTCTCCATTTTGCATAGAACCTGTCTCTGGTTAGGATGGGAGAATGGGAAGGAGCAGGAGTGCCCAGATATGCTGCACCGCAGGATGCCAGCCCCCACAACACCATGCCCACTTCCCCCTACCCCCCCCCACCCCGCCACCATTCTGCCGCCCCGGGTCCCCTGGGTTTCTGAGCTGGTCCTACAACTGAGGCGAACACTGCCTAAGGAAAAGCAATTGTTTGAGCCAGGAGCTCACTCCCTTGATCTCAGGGCATTCGTGATCCTCTCCAAGGTTCCGGTTCGCTTTTGAAGATCCACGTTGAGGTAGCTGAAACTTAACGGTGGGAGAAGTGGATTTATTATTTATTTCCCCCCCTCCCCCTCCGCTTGATGCCAGGATCAAAAGCAGTTTAGGGAATCGTTCCTGATCGACCCACGGTGAGCTGTGCTGCAGCCCAAAGCCTGGCTGTGATCCGTAGATGGCAGGGATTAGCGGAGAGTGGAAAAGAGGGAGGAAGCAAGTACACCTCATACCTTCCCCACCCATCTCTGCCTTAATTAAACAGTTCCTCTCAAAAGCGTCTTTGCTGCTGCTGCTGCTGCTGCTGCTGCTGCTGCTGCTGCTGCTGCTCACGTGACCTCCTCTTTTATCTCAGGCAGGTCATGGCGGCCAAGGGTGTGGGCAGGCCGGTGCAGGGAGCTCCTGTTTAACAAGGCCAACTTCCATTTCACTGTTTTGCAATTCAAATGATTGCCAGGGCGTCCCAGATGGTTTCTTAGGATGGCGTGGCAAAAAAGAAACTTGGAAGGGTGGTGCTTGGTTTGTGTCGTCTTTCCCTCCCAGGGCCAGAACAGCTTCTCCGTGGATCTCCAAGGTTGGAAAGGAAGGAGGGTACTTTGAGGACTTGAACGGGCCTGACCCAAACCATGATGCTTTCCACTGCCTGTAGGCGTTTGAAAGTTGGGTGTTAAATAGGGAAGACTGAAGAAGAATCGATGTATTGGAATTGTGGTGCTAGAAGGAAAGATCGGAAGTCCCATGGACTGCTAAAAGGACAAACCAATCTGTCTGGGAAAAGTACAGCCAGACTGGGCCATCTAAATGAGTCTCTTAAAACTATTATGTACTGGACAATGCATTTTTCATGTGTGCCGTTTGGAGCTCAGTGGGCTAAGCCTCACCAGGAAGGCTTCTTGTTTTCCCATCTGAGGGGAACTTGGTCTGGCATTTGGTCTTAGCATTTCTGTCTCTGGCCAAGCATTCTGTAAGCATCTACTAATCCAAACACTCCCTTCCATTGAATCCATGGCAACTGACAGTGACCGCATAGGACAAGACAGAGCTGTCCATGTGATTTTCCAAAATTGTAGTTGTTTACAGGAGTAGAAAGTTTTGTCTTTCTTCCATGGAGCGGCTGGTGGTTTCAAACTTCCAACCTTGTTGATTTCAAACTCCCAACTTGTAACCACTGTTCCTCCAGGGCTCCTAATGTCCTTGATGAATCCTTATGTCAGGTTTGTGTTACACTTGAACTCTATGCTCTAAAGTGTGATTTGGGCCATTTTGTACATTTTATCTTCACAGAGGGACACTTCCCACACGGTTAGCATTGCAACCAAGAAGTGATACCATGTGTTCAGTGATCATTTCAGGTTCCTAAAAATTAAAGTAAGATTCATATACATTACCAAGATTGCTATTTTAAGGACAGTGCTGGTAGCACTCCTCAAATGCTAAGTGACACTGAAAGTATCATCTTTTGTCTGTGGAGATCACAAACATTGTGATGGATGAAACACAAGATGGCAAGAGGACAAGCGTGAACGAAAGGGATTCTGGGACATTTCATTCATTCTTTTACCTATACATTATCAAAGGATATTTACTGGGCAGATTCTGGCCCCTAAGCAAGGGAAACATATTGCAGTGTAAAATGATAATGGTGGATATTTCATAGCCTTTTTACTTATTCAGTGCCACCATTTAATTGGGTCTGAAGCAGCTTATAAATGGGATAGGTTGCAGCTGACATAGGTACTCAGATCAACCCATCTGAAACATGAGAGCTGAGTAGCCCTAACAAACCTACCCCACAGTGCAGCTGTAGCAATGTACAGTGTGGTACATACACAGGAACTAACAGCCTCACCTCACACCTGATCTATTCCCTGTTTCCAGAACAACTGTCTTCTTACCATTCTAAGGGACTGGAAGGCAGGTTATCTAAAAAGTCACTTGCCAATGTTCTCTCATACCCTGGACTAGTTCAACCCTGATCCATGCCATGGGCTACATCACCAGTTTGATGGAAGAGCAATAACTACACCAAGAAAATAGCTGAAAAGCCTAACCCCTAGGGCAAGACTTTTTAGGGACAACTTCTCAGGCACAAGCACAAGGTTCACTGTGTCCCTTGAAACCCTCCAGATAGAAGGACCAGGCCTTGCAGTGAACATGCATAACCCTGTCTTCTGAGGACCACTCATCTTGGACAAAGATATTAGGAAAAGAACTGGCTAAGTTGGCCCAAAAGCAACTTTGGGTCTATCTTAATCTGAATCAATTCTGTCCCAAACAGGATATTATCAGCTTTTCAGAAAAGAATCAAGGGAATCAAGACCAAGCTGCTCCACTACCACCACTAACCTGCTTGTGCATCCTGGTCTGTTCTCGCAGGAAGGCAAGGAAGCCCTGCGCAGCTGAGAGAGGGCATTCCCAACAAGCCACTTCCCCACTTCATCACCCTCTGAAATAAGGTGTATTTCACCTCTATCACCACCTTTGTTTCTAGGAGGACACACTGAGTTGCTGGGCTGTTTTTATAAGGAGAGCTAGGAAGCTTCCTGAAAATGGCACCAGAAACAGAAAGAACAGCTTGCATGAACTGCTCCAAATGTTATTATTGTTAGGTGTTAGTTGCAACTCACAGCGACCCTATGCCAAACAGAACAAAACATTGCCTGGTTCTGCACCATCTCACAATTGTTCTTAGGTTTCAGCCCAGTGTTGTAGTCACTGTGTCAATCCATCCTTTTGAGGGCTTTCCTCTTTTGGGGATTTCCCTCTACTTGGCCAAGCACGGTGTCCTTCTCCAGAGACTGGTCCCTCTTGACAACATGTTCAAAGTAAGTAAGATTAATTCTCATCATTCTTACCTCTAAGAAGAACCTGATTGTACTTCATTCAAGACAGATTTGTTTGTCCTTTTGGCAGACTGTGACTCTTTTAGTATTCTTTGCCAGCACGATAATTCAAATGCATCGATTCTTCTTTGTCTTGCTTATTCAAAGCTGTGTTAGTCCGGGTAGACAATAGAAACAAATTCATAAGCACACATATGTATATGAGAAGTTTTATATAAAAGGTACATTAGGAAAGCATTTCAACCCAGTACAGTCTGAGCCCACAAGTCTGATATTAGCCCATATGTCCGATACCCATCTATAGATACGTGCAATAATGCCAAATGCAGGATAATCACAAGCCAGATGAGCAGAATGCCTTTGAATCCAGTGATGGTGTAAATATCTCAGTGCTGGCAGGGGTCTCCACATGGCTCCTTCGGTTTCAGAGCTCTGGTTGCATCCATATGGCTTGTCCAGTTCAGGCTATCTATGTGGCTTCTCCTCAGAGATATCTCTCACAAAGTAAGCCTTGTCAGTAGAGAGTCTCCAAGCATGTGTTGCCAGTAATAAGTCTCCAAGGAATTGAACTGGGAGAGATAGTGTCTCTGCCTCCAAGAAGGAATTATCACATTTCATCTATCTCCAGATCAATAGGCTAGACTCCGTCCCTACACTCTTATTCCTCAAATTGACACCAGATTAGGTGACTACCACAGCAGCTTTCACATGAATATGAGGCAATGGAAAATACATGGCTTGGGTTAGTCTCTAGTCTGAAAGTAGCATCCCGCTTTTCAATTATGTCTTGTGCAGCAGATTTGTCCAATGCAATGCAATATTTGATCTTGACTGCTGCTTGCATGAATAGTGATTATGGATACAAGCAAGATGACATCCTTGACAACTTCAATCTGTCCTCCATTTATCATAATGTCATCTATTGGTCCCTAGTGTGAAGAATTGAGTCTTCTTTACATCAAATCATAATCCATACTGAAGGCTGCAATTCTTGACTTTCATCAGCAACTGCTTTAAATCTTCCTCACTTTCAGCAAGCAAGCTCATGCCATCTGCATATCACAGGTGGTTAATAAGCCTTTCTCCAATCTTGATGCCACATTCTTCTTCATATAATAATACAGTTGAGTATTTGCTCAGCACACAGATTGAATAAATATGATGAGAGAATATAAACTTGATGTACATCTTGGCTGACTTTAAACCATGCAGTTTTCCCTGTTCTGTTCACTCAGTCACCTCTTGATCCATGTACATGTTCTGCATAAGCACATGGAAGTGTTCTGAGATCCTCACTCTTCTGAAGGTTATCCATAGTTGTTATTATCCACATGTTGGTCATTGTTTACACCAAACAATGTTGGTCCATTGTTTACACTGCTGCTTTGGGAGATGTAGGAGCCCTGATGTCCCAGTCCCATAATGACAGGGCCATTCCTAATGCTGAAAGAGATGCTTTCTTTTCCACAATGTTCTTCCTCTCACTTCTTAATATTTGCTTCTTTTTTTTCAATATTTGCTTCTTACTTACTCTCTAATCTTATTCATCTCTTTCTTCCTTTCTTCTTCTACTCCCAGACCACCACAATTCCTTCCAGTCAACCTTGCCTTTAGAAAAAAGGATCCAGCTACTACTATAAAATCCCTGATAGCAAAGTAGCTAAGTGCTTGTCTGCTAACCTAGAAGTGTGCAAACACTACACTGTCTTTCTGGTTTTGGTTTTGAATACTCCTTTGTTTTGATGCAGTGGGTTAGGGGGTTGAGCTACTAACTGAAAAGTTGGTGGTTCCAAACCACCCGCTGCTCCAAGAGAGAAAGATGGAGTTGTTCACTTCTGCAAAGTTTTGTAGCTTTGGAAATCCCAGGGAGCAATTCTACTGTGTCTTATAGGATCACTAAAAATCAGAATTCACTTGATGGCAGTGGGTCACCGTTTTGTTGTTATTGCTAGCGACCTTCACATCAATTTAAACTCATGGCCATCCCATGAACAGTGGAAGAAACCACTACCAGGCCGTGTCCACCCCACCCACTATGATTGGTGTGGGATTAAACTGCTATGATTTCTAGCATTATCATTGGCTGATTTTTGGAAGTAAATCACCAGGTCTTTTTTCACAGTCTACCTTAGTCTAGAAACTCCGTTACAACTGGTTCAGCATTGTGGCAACAAAAAAGGCTTGCTGATAGACAGGAGTTTGTTGGCTGAGTATGAGTTTCCTTAGCTAGGCAGTGAACCCAGAGGAGAAGTTTGTCTCTGGATCACCATTGCTCCCTACTACTTCTTAGGGTAGCACTTAATCTTTCCATCTTGGTGGATGGAGCTTTTGTTTCTAAAAGCTAAATCTTTTTTAGAGCCTCCTCAACCCTTTGGCCCCTGTGGAAGGTGGGGCGTTCCCTTAGCAACCTATCTTCTGACTAGTCACCATCTCTACAGGATGGGAAGTCAGCTGATGGGATTACAACAAGGACAGTGACTCATCCCTGCAGGTTTCCCCTTAGAAGAACTCCCTGTTCACTAGCACTATGACGATTGGCTCCCTGAAGGCAGGTTCCCTTGTACCGCTTCCCTAAATAAGCCAGTAATGCTGCTTCTCCTCTGAATTTTGGAGAGAAGGCAATCCATCACGTTCCTGAGTGTCTGGGTAAATCCTGGGTCTAGCAGGTGTAATCTCTAATCATAGCCAAGCTCTCATCTTTGTGATAGGAACCACAATGTTCTTTCCACTTGGTCTCAGGGTCCATGGCACTTTGTGGAGAACCACGGCAAACACATTTTTTCGATGAATCGAAGGAAAATTTCTTAACCTGGCATTCTCTACTCTTCAAAAAGACGGTAAACTATAAAAGGAAAAAGGAAGGAGGAACCAATTACACTCTAAAGAAAAATGCACTCCTCATACCATTTGTCTGTCACTATGTGGTATTGTGGTGGCTTATGTGTTGCTGTGATACTAGAGGCAATGTCACTGATATTTCAAATGCCAGCAGCATCACCCAAAGTGAACAGGTCTCAGCAGAGATTCCAAATGAAAATCAGACTACTAAGAAGGAATAGACTACACATTTTGGAGGAATTGGCCACTGCAAACCTTATGTATAGCATGAAAACACTGTTTTATGGAAAAGTTCTAATGGATAGAAGCAGAACTTTGGTCAAACATAATGCCAGAAGATGAGCCCCTCGGGTCAGAATATACAGCTATTTCTTTACTTTTTTCTCTTTCTAGTCTTTCTTTCCCTCCACAGCCTCAGTGGGCTCAGTTTTGTTTTTCCCCCTATTTTTTAGTTCTCTTCTCTTTCAGATGTCACTGCCAGTTTCCAGACAATTCCCCTTCATGTAGGGAAGCTATGCCTAACTCCATGCAGCTCCAACCTGCTCTCTGCGGCCTTACACGGGGTTGGGGAAATGCTGCCCACTTTCTGCCACAAGAGAACTCCCACCCACACTCCAAGGCCCTTTAAGCAGCTGAGAGAACTCCCTTCCAATTCTTTGTGGTACTCCATTTGGCTGGGGAAAACCTTTGACAGTGCTCCATGTGGATGGGGGAGACCCTGCCTGTCCTCTGCAATCTCACATGGCGAGGGAGCTTCCTCCCACCTTCTGTAGTGCGTCACACAACCTAAGGTAGCTCCACCAACCCTCACCAGAACTCCACGCTGTTTCAGGAAACTCCACCCAATTTCTGGTGTGATCTTGCCAACTAAGGCAATTCTATCCATTATCCATAGTGTGCTACAACAAAGCAAGCACACCCACCAGCCCTCGGCAGCACTTCTGTTGCAGCAGGCACCTCAACATGCCCTCTGAGACACTCAATGCTGCCATGAGCCACACCACCACAGTTTCATATGAAATCATCCAGTGCAGCACCATCCTCACGGGTCCACAATCACCCAACTCCCGTCCCCTGAGAGGACTATCCAACTTTCCAACCAAATAACAGAATACTGGTTGGCTAGGGAAAGAGTGAAACCACAGGAGGTTAAAGTGGTAGCAGGCTATCAAAGGAGCACACAATGTTATGGTTTTTAGTTCTTAAACCCTGATAACTGATCCCTTTGACAACTCATGGTTCACATGCTGATGTGCTTCATTCCTGTGGGCTTTGTTGTTTCTGAGCTGGATGGCCGCTTGTTTACTCAAGCCTTTAAGACCCCAGACATTACATCATTTAATAGCCGGGCACCATCAGCTTTTTCCACCACCATTGCTTATGCACACATTTGCCTTCAGTGATCGGGTAGGGAAGGTGAGCATCTTGGAATGCCAATTTAATAGAACAAAGTGTTCTTGCATTTAAGAAGTACTTGAGTGGAGGTCCAATGCCCACCTGCTGTTCTACTACTAAGCCTTTATGTATAAGTTCGTTGATTTATTTGCCCCATTGTCACATATAGATATATGCACCTATGTACATGCCTGTATTTAAACCTCTATAAATGCTCTTTACCCCCAGTTCTTTCCTCTATTTCCTTTTACTTCCCTCTTGTCTCACTATCATACTAAGCCTCCATTGGGTCTCATTATTTTCTTTCTGTTACATTACCCTTGGTCAATCCCTACTGGACTTCTTTCATCCACCTTGTCTCTTATCCCTGGGATGGTCAATACCAACTCCTTTCCCCCTCCTCCCCTTCACCCATGGCCTGCACCCCGGAACTCTCAGTCCCATCTTTTTCACCTTGAGACTGTTCATCCAGCCTATCTTATCTAGAGAGATCTGCAAAGGTAACAATATGTACCAAAAAAAGGCTTCCTGAAATGAAGCAACCAAAGGAAATAAAAAAATGATAACAACAACAACAACAACAAAAATCCCCAATGTCATACATACATATATATATGTAAAAAAATAACAATATAATACATGTAAGTAATTCAAGGTCTGTTCATTGACTTCCAGTAGTGTCCCTTGCTTGAGTCAGATGGGGTGCCACTCCCTGGTCCCAAGGTTTATGGTGGTCATTCCATCTGGATCTCCATGCTCTGTTGCATACCCTTAGTGTTTTTCCCTGGTGTGGTGTGTCAGACTGTATAATCCTGACCCTGGTTCTCCACTGTTGACCCCAAAAGGCCTTGGGTCAGTGATGGCAGCTGTATTTCATAGTGATGCTAGCTACATATGATCCTCTTTGTGCATCAGCTGTTCTGAGTGGGTGTATGGTCCTGAAGGATACTCTTTGTGCATCGGCTATTCTGAGTGAGTGTATTGTCTTGAAGGATTGGTGGGCCAGGATGCACTCCATTCTCTCTTCCTCCCTCTTCATTTGTTCTCATGTGTTCTGGTCAGGCATCTCTCATTCCCCCAGCTGCAGCTTCAAGTGCTGACCTCCAAGGCAAACACCCCTGGTGGAGAGGTGCCTGCCCCTGTAGTTGGGATTGGGGTTGAAATCACACTGAATTTAAATAGGCAGAATTTCAGGTTTGCTGTATATCAGAATGGCTTTCAGTGAGTCAATAACATGGACAAACATCATATCACCTAAAACAACTATATCGCTGTGGATATTTAAAACGTACTGTGGAGTACAAAGTATTCATAGCACACTAAAGCAATTGAATTTCTAGAAAGTTACCATTACTACGTTGTGGTGATAGTTGCTCACATCTGTCATGCTTGTTCTCAGCACACAGTTGGATATCTACAATAGCTTCTCCAACGGAAGACTCTCTCCTGTGAGGAACATAGACTTTCATAGGCCTACAAATGATGACAACTTATAGACACAATTTAGTTAAAATTTTTATCAAATGGCTTTTATGTAAATAGTGTTTTTTTCTGGCTTCCTGGGTCATTTTCAATGGATTTTGAATAGATAGAGGTAAAAAAAGATAAGATTGCATTAAGGGAAATTATATAAAAGGTTTGGGCAAGTACAGCTCCCTTCTGAATGATGTCAGAAGAGCTAAGACCACTGCACAGAGATGAACTCTTTGTACTGGGAGGCAGAAGAAGCTATGGTGGCTGGTTGTTCCTCTGAAGATCTTTGGAAAACCAAAAAGCAGTTCAAGTCTGCGCTGTAGGGATACTCTGGGTCCAAATCAACTCCATGACAGTGGTTGATTTTAGGAGCTTAGCCAGGAGACCACTTATACTGAAAATTAATCTGAATATTTAATACTGTTACTGAGAATCCTGAGACTGTGGCTGAGATTATACCAAATAGCTAAATAAAATGTGGCTGTGTCCCTACTGCCAGTGAAATCTTGAGGATTTGGGTTACTCCACTTAGCTCCAGTCTGAAAAGAGATACTCTGGGACAAATAGCAGTAACATAATGTATTAATTTTTCAGAGACTATTTGATTTGAATTAATTGTAAAATCACCTTAGGGAACCAGAGAAACTATTTGATAATCAAGATTTACAAGAAACACCTGTGTTAACGGGGCTCAATCTTTAAGCCACATCTGGGCTCACTCCTTCAGCATACATTGAACACCCAGTGTTTGAAGCACCTCAGCTTGACTCACAAATACACACTCCTATGTCAGCCCCACCTGTTATTAGATATTACTGCCCTCAAAGGACCCACACTCTTGGTTTTAAACTGGATGTGAGACAGTACCATATTGAAAGAATTGCACTCCCTGAGATTGTCTTCTGAAGTAGATCATACTTCATTATTGAATGATGCAGGCAGCATCAAGAGAAGGTAGAAAAAATACACAGATTTTCTGTACTAAAATACTTAGTCTATTGTTCACCATTTCATGAGGTAGCATATGAGCTAGAATCAATGGTGCTGAAAGAAGTTGTTGAAACTGCACTGTTTGCATCAGTCAAAGACAAGGCCCCAGGAATTGACAGAATAGCCATGAAAATGTTTCAGAAGAAGCACTGAAAGCACCCACTCAACTATGCAAGGAAATGTTGAAGATAACTATTTGTTTAGGACACTGGACAAGATACAGTTTTGGAAGAAGTGAGATCCAAGAGACTGCTCAAACTATAGAATTGTATCATTGATACAATACACAAGTAAAATTTTGCTTAAGACCAAAGAACACTGGTGCATTAACAGAGAACTGCCAGAAACCCATGCTGGATTCAAAAGAGGATTTGGAACAAGGGATATCATTTCTGAACCCTATGCATTTTGGGTCATAACAGAGAAAGATATTTATTTGTTTCACTGACCATGGCAAGATATTTGACTGAGTGTACCACAATGAACTGTGGATGATATTGAGAGGAATGGAAATTCCAGAGCATTTCAATGTGCTCAGGAAGAACTTTCACATGGAGCTAGAGGCAACTGCATGAATAGAACAAGGGGATACTGCATGGCTTACAATTAGGAAAGGGATGAGTCAGGGTTGTATTTTCTCACCATAGTTGTTCAATCTCTAAGCAAAGTAGATTATCAGAGAAACTGGCTGATTTGCAGAAGTCTGGGCTCAGAGATTGAAGAAAGGCTTATTAACAACCTGTGGTATGCAAATGACACAAACTTACCCAATGAAAGTGAGGAAGGATTGAAATATTTGCTGTGGAAGATCAAGGATTTCAATCTTCAGTATGGACAAGAAACTAATGTAAGGAAGACCAAAATGCTTGCAACTGATGCAATAAGTAATGTCATGATAAATGGAGACAAGTTTGAAGTTGTCCTATTCAGATCCAAAATCAATGCTCATGGAAGCAACAGTCAAGAGATAAAAGCATGTATTGCATACTGCTACACAAGACCTCTTTAGAGTATCAAAGAACAAGGATGTTCTCTTGAGGACTAATGTGTTCCTGCCCCAAGCCATGATATTCCCCATTGCATCATATGCATGTGAAAGTTGGACATTGAATAAGGAAGAATGAAGAGGAATCAATGAATTTGAACTGTGGTGCTGGCGAAGAATATTGTAAATGCCATCAACACTTAAACAATAAGCAGATCTGCATTGAAAGAAGTATGGCCAGAGTGCTCCATCAAGGCAAGGATGGCAAGACTCTATCTTACATATTTTGGAAATGTCAGGAGAGACCAAGTCCTAGAAAAAGTCCTCGTGTTGAGTATAGCTGAGGGCTGGCACAAAAAAGAAAGGTCTATATGAGCTTGATTGACACTGCTTCCATCAATGGGCTCTGGCATGGGGATACTTGTGACAACAGCACAGGACTGTGCAGTGTTTGTTTCATTTGTGGATAGGACCCTATAGATCGGGGGCAATTTGATGCCATCCAGCCACAACAAGAAGCAGATAATGAGTCCTGCATCCTAAGACATCACTTGGTGGGCTTAAACCACGATCCTTTCAGACATGCCTGTATGCTTCTCAATTATATGCTTCTTTTTTGGGGGGCAGGGGTTGGTTTTTTGGGCATCACTACCCTCTGATGGTGGGAGTAGGAGGCCCAGCCTTTGCTCCTGTGGAGCTGCTGCTGGAATTGAACCTCCAAACCAGTGGGCTGCAGTTCCATGCACAACCATTATGCCACCGGGGCTCAGCCCTCAATTATCTGTTTCTAGGGACTTCATTTGCCCTGAGTCTCCTTGGAAAATCGATTCCTGAGTTTATCAGATGTCTGATGTTGGGGAGGCCTGGCAGGGTTTTTACCCCTCCATAAGGCATAGATTTTTTTTTCCATGTGAGAATGTTTCCTACTTTTTTTTTTTTAGGCATCACTGCCCTGAATGTTTCCTACTTTTACAAATCAACTTTTGAACTATGAGATCTCAGGGATGGGTACATAATCATGAAACAAAAATAGAGATTCCTTAGGAAATGGTGAGATGAGCAAAATTCTCAAACTGAACCTGTCTACACCTGCTTCTTGGTGTGATCCTGTACACTGTGTGCCTTGTGGAGACACGCTTCCTCCCTACAGGGGAGGTTTGTATTTGGACTTTCACTCACTGTGTCTCTTGCACATGGCCATGTTCTCAGCTTTCAGGCTGTCCATCTGGAGATAGGATGTGTTCTTGGCATTATCTCTGAGGATGGTGAATCGGCCTTTTACAGAGTCTGTGTAGTGTGTACTACCACCAGCACTACTAATGTATGTGACCCCCTTCATCTGATGGCCCCAGTTCATTTCATGGCTACTGAAGGTGAATACAGAGGCTGCACAGAATGCCTCAGAGACTCAGGCTTTCTCAGATCGTCCCCAAATTCTACCACCTACACCTCATACTGGACACCTGCAAACACAGGCACTGTAAAGAGATGACACACATACAAAGAAATGCACTCACATTTATACACACACAGTAGAGTCTACAATTATAACCATGCAAAATGGCCAAAATGAAAGCCAAGGTTGGTAAAATTCATTTGTGTCATTTGTAGAGGTCTAAATAATTGTATGTACATATGTAAACATATTTATGTATGACAATGGGAAATACATCTATGTATATATATTAATAGATTTAATATTAAGGTTGCAGATGGATATTGGGCCTCCATTCAATTATTTCCTTAATGCGAGAATACTTTGTTCTATCAACCTGGCATTCTATGATGGTCACCTTTCCGACACGATCACTGAAGACAAAGTGTGTACATAAGCAAATGTGATGAAGAAAGCTGATATTACCCAGCTATCGAAAGATATAGTGTCTTGGATCTTAAAGACTTGAAGATAAACAATCAGTCTCTAACGTAGCATCACAAGCAGTTAGTTTTTATGCAGAGAAATGTGTTTTCTCATACTTCTGGAGATAAGACTTTCAAATTCAAGGCACTGGGTCTAAAGGATTTTTATTATTGCAAAAGAAAATATCCTTGTGTCAAAAATGTTACAAGACCATTGCAAAAAAAAAACTGCTAAGAAAAAGTCTTGTTTCATACATTAAGCCTACTGGGTAAAACAACTCACCTGGATTGTGTTCTTGTATCAATCTGGAGGCTGCTTTTCTCTGCATCCATTTCCTTTCTCCAGTTCAGAAAGTTGCCCAGGGGCTCCAGGCAAGGAACA
Source organism: Nesogale talazaci (assembly GCA_004026705.1). Taxonomy (NCBI): domain Eukaryota; kingdom Metazoa; phylum Chordata; class Mammalia; order Afrosoricida; family Tenrecidae; genus Nesogale; species Nesogale talazaci. The sequence continues at coordinate 219,518 of PVJH01000415.1, read as the reverse complement.
GTTATGCTGTTGCTTATAGAACTGCTGTGGGTGAAAATGGACTCAATGTCACCCAACAACAGTGGCAGCAACAACCGGGGTGAGATCCTAATTGCAACTGCTGCGTCCACTCATGTGGTGGGGAAGCTTTCTCAGAGTCCTTACCACGTGCGTCTAACCTCCACTGCAGCAGCTATCTCTTTCAGAATTGATCAGAACCTGGGAAACAAAAACCCTATTATACAGCCAACGCTCCTATTGATGTGTCCTAGCCACAACCCAGCCTTAACCTATGTAACCATGGTCATCAGGATCGGTCCAAGCAGCTGGAAACATTTGACCTGAGCAATCTGAAACTCAAGCACCCTCCCATGTATGACTGTATAAGGGAAGCACCAGGAGACACCGTGAAGGGGATGTGGTCACACATCTCAAGTGAAAGGAATCCAGGAGGGACCTGGGAAGCAGAGGGAGCTCAGGGTACATGGATACACGTTTTTCCATAGAAGCAGGTGCAGGGATCCTCATGTGGTAGAGTCCCCCAATTCTCCTGCGTTCATAGCCTCTCCAGGGACTCCTCAGCAATCAATATCTCCATGCCTTATTCTCATGAAGAGAAGATTCTGAAAATGGAAAGCCCTGGTTCTCTCTGAAAGGACAGGGGAGAAACAAACCCAACATTGGTATCAAATGGAATCCCCTCCTGGAGTGATCAGGGGTCAATGAATGCCTCGAAGTTCTGATCTCCAAGTGCTTCTTTGATTTAATACTTTCTCTTTTTTTGCATTACTGCCCTCTGGTGGGAGTGGGAGGCCCAGCATTGCTCCTAGAGAGCTGCTGCTGTATTTGAACTGCCAAGTCAGTGGGCCACAGTCCCGCACTCAACGAATAAGCCACCGGGGCTTAGCCCCAAGTGCTTCTTTAAGCACAGTCCATTTTCCTCCATCTAATCCTTTGTTCAGATGACAGTGAAACTTTTTGTCTGTGTGTCTCAAGCTCAAATACCTATTGTGAAATAAACTGTGGATTTCCCCCTGTTTTGTTGCTCTTTTACATTCATGAAGTAAGTGGTAGATGTCCATTACATTGAAACCTGGAGAAATTGCAGTTTTGAGATGTTCAATAAAGCCCCAAAGTGCCCCATTGTCATTAAGAAGCATATAATTTCTTCTAGTTCATGGCAGACTCATTGGAACCTTTCCTGTGGGTTGTGTGACTTGGCAAAGGACACTGGATTCTCTGGCCAATACAGAGATCTTCAGTACCTATGCAGCTCCTAACGTGAACAAAGTGCCTTAAATGTCTTCATCTACAGAGGCCGTGTGAGGCCATGAGTGGGAGGTAACTAGATGGGCTCAAGCTCTCAAAAGGGGTGGGGAGGGACTCCCAGAGGCACTGACACACCGGCTTAAGGGAACAGTCACAGGAAGGTTCAGAAGAGAAGGGGAGGGTGTCCTTTCAAGATGTGGGTTTCCTTCTCCAGAAGATAATTTAAAGCAGAATTTGATGAAGAATGTCTGTGTCTGTTAAAATGTCTTTCTCTACTTGGAATGTTTAAGTGTCTTGATACAGGAAGGAACATTTCGAGAAAGGGACATTTTGAGGGAGAATAAGGAGTTTAGTTTCGCTGTAGAGGCACAAGAGGTTTGTGAGTGGTTACTAACTGTGGGCTGGCGGTTCCGTCAAGGCGGTCACGCCCCATAGCGACTCATAAGACAGCACCTCTGTCCTTGTTGGTTTCGGAGGCCATACATTCTAATGGGAATAGAACATCTTATCTCTCTCCTGAGGAAAAACTGGTTTTAAGCAACTGACCTTACTTTTAGAATACCGACGTGTATCTTCACAGGGCTCACCAAGATACCTAAACCCTCTTGCCTGCCCTTGGAATGATCATCCCAGAAGGTATACAGTGTTACTTACTGCTATAGAAATGAGGCACATGCAAATTGATTCCTGTCCTCCACTGTTGAAACCATCCCAACCCTCACAGTACAACTCTGGCAGCGATGCCACAGCTCCACAATTCCCAAGGGTCCCCATTCAGTGATCAGGAATGAACGCATTGAGGCTTCACAGTGTCTCTGCTGAGCTGGGTTTCCCTGCATCAAATATGAACAGGTCTTTTAAGGAGAGGAAGGACATGTTAAGGGCCATCACTGAACAGCCATGGGCATGTGTGGTGGTTTTCTTAACCCAGCTGTATTTGCAGGTGTCCCGTGTGAGGTGCAGTTGGTGGAGTCTGGGGGGCATCTGAGGAAGCCTCAGGAGTGTTTGCAACGCTCCTATGCAACCTCTGGATTCACTTTCAGTGACCACTGGATGAACTGAGTCCACCAGGCTCCAGGAAAGGGCCTGCAGTGGGTCTCATACATTAGTACTGCTGATGATACCACACACTACAGACTTCGTAAAGGGCCGATTCACCATCTCCAAGACAACTCCAAGAACACTATCTTCAGATGAACAGCATGAAAGCTGAGAACACGGCCACATTTTACTGTGAAGAGACACAGAAAAGGGAAGACCCGAGAGGCCAGACTCAAACCTCGCCTGCAGGGAGGAGACTGGTCTCCAGGGGGCACTCAGGACCCACAGAGCACAGGACTCAGACCCAGGAGCAAGTGCAGCTGGAGGTTCAAAGCTGATTTCCTGTGGTCATATGTGGATTCTTTTAATCTCAGTTTCCTCAGGGAATCTCGCTCTCTAATAAAAAAATATTTCTGAATTCACTCCTGATATGTGTGAATTCAAAAGTTATATTGTAACAGAAGCATATATTCTGCCCTACAGCAACAATCAGCTTATTAACCTTTAAAGACAAGAAATGATTCTGCCAGGGGTCCCTGCATCAGAGTCCCAGTACGCTCAAAAATGCGGTCCAATTCGACTCCAGGAAAATTGTGCCTTGGTAAAGTGCTGGAAAATTGGTGGAAAATCTAACAGTATGTTCTTTCATCACATGTTGTGAGGACTTTTGACAATCATTCAGTTAACAATTTAGTTAAAAGCTAGGCAGTCAACCTATTCCACATTGAATTGTTTCTTCATATGACACAATTTTTGTTGCTCTGATTTTGGCTTTGGTTTTTTATTCCCAACCTTGGTGGCCTATTATGTGTGTGTTTTCTGGAATCCCATCTGAAAATATATAACCTCACCAATTATATTTTCTCTGGATGATAATCTCTTGTATCGGTCTGTCTTTTAGAACCTGCAGCCCACTAACTTATTTGGCATACATGCTATCTGAAAACATATAATAAATAACTTATGGCCTATTAAATATACGAACATGGCTGTGTTCTGTATATCATGATCACAACAACAAGAAATCATTTCCATCAAATTCTCCTAAGACAATCATTTATGTGGATGCTGTACATGTATAAAAACAATGGAGAAACCAAAGCTCATCACAACACAGACCTAGAGAACCTAGGTGAGTAAAAGTCGTCAATCTCAAAGGACAAATATTGTATGACATCACGATCAGCAAAAACACAAAGCAGAGCCTGACACCTGCTCAGATTATGTAATCATTTAATATGAATCCCAAGACATTGTAACATGACTTGTTAATTATAATACACTGTTTTTCAGTTGTTCAAGTGTACATCTTAAAAATAATACTTCCAGGGCTGAGCCCTGCTGGCGTAGTGGTTGTATGCGGGACTGCGGCCTACTGGGATGGAGGTTCGATTCCAGCTCCATGGAACAAAGGCTGGGCCTCCTACTCCCACCACCTGAGGGCAGTGATGCCCCCCCCCAAAAAAAATAACACTTCCATGGGGGAGGGGCAGTGGAGAGAGAGAGGAAATATGGGGAGCTGATGCCAGGGGTTGGGGTAGAAGGAGAATGTTTTGGGAATGATGATGGCAACCAGTGTACAAATGTGGTCTGCATACAATGGATGTATGTATTGATCAAGATCAATTGCATGCACCCCCAATAAAATGATTTTTAAAAATAGAACCTCTTTATTTGATACTCCACCTTGAATAGGGATATTGTGTCATTTAGAAAGAAATGTGAAAGACTGAATAGCTCAGCCACTCAGTAGCATCTCCGATTTACCTCAACTGAATAGTCTTCTACACTGCTGTGACTACAGGAATCTAATTTTTCCCTTGGTATGGGAGGCATAGATGACTGCTCTCCCAAAGTCATGATCTTCAGAGTATGATCCAAGGATCTCAAAGGGTAAAGTCAAGAGTATGGAGAGAATGGTATTAGAGGTTCAATTCTGTGACTATCCATGTTGAAGTTCTCCATGCCTCGGCACCTCCCTCTATCTGCAGTAGCTAATCCCATGTGACCATAACTTCCTGTTGTGGTGTCATTTGCTTGTACACTTAGACCTTTATATCTTATGGCTAAGAGAGGTCAAATACTGGTAAACATCCTTATGGTTTCCAATGTTCCTCTTAGTCTCTATGTTTCATCAATAAACTTGTATAATAAGAAATCATGTATTTCCCCAAATATTGTAATTGTTCACTACTTCCCTCAAGATAGTCATATCTGGCCCTACGTTATCTTTCTAATAGAAGAATACACAAGAGGGCACATGACTCTGCTGATGAAAACCAGCCTAGGCTAATCTTCTACTCTAGGAGGGAAGTCAGAGGCATGGGCTGCCCTGTGCTCCCATTCACAAAACAGGTATGATAATACACAAGTCACAGTGGAGTTGGATGACCTAAGATTCCTCAGAAACAATTTTAAAAAGGACAAGAAGAGGATGAACAAGGGAGATAAACAATGAATATGTGTGATGGTTTCCTGGGCAGAATGTCTTTATTTGCAGATGTCCAGGAAAAAGTGCTGCTGGTAGAATCTGGGGGACACTTGAGGCAGATGAGGGAATCTCTCAGACTCTCTTGACCTGCCTCTGCATTCACAACCAGTCAGTAAGACATGGTTTGCATTGGCCAGTGCCAGGGAAGGGCCTGCATGCATCTCAGTTACGGATACTAATGTTGATACTAAATCCTACATACAGTCAATGCATGGCTGAATTGCAGTACAAAGGAGGGGCCTGCATACATCTCAGTTACTGGTACCAATGTTGGTACTAACTCCTATACACTTAACACATGGCTGAATTGCAGTCCCCAGAGACAATGACAACAAGCTTCCCCATATTCAAATGGTCAGGCTCAACGTTAAGGACACAGCCTTGGATCACAGTAAAAGCGACACAGTAAAGGGAATCACTAAACATGTGTATACCAACCTTCCTCCAGGGAGAACCGGGACTTCATTGAGTGCTCAGCACCCTCAGCCCCAGGCTCAGATCCAGCAGACTGAGCATAGAGGCGTTAAAAGCTGGCTTCCTGTCAGTGTCTGGGGTTTCCTCTCTATCTTACCATTTCCCTTGAGGACTTCCTTGGTTTTGTATGAAACACTGAATTTGAAACATTTTATTGTAATATGTGGAAATGTTCTATTTCCACATTGCAGAAAGCCATACACGGAGGCATATCGTGCAGAGAGCACAAGGAAAAGCTGAAGGACCTGTAGCACAAGGAAAAGCTGAAGGACCTGTCAGCCCTGATGCAAATCTGTCCCCAGGAAATGCTATGGGGGAAGAGGGCACAGGATGGTCAAGATCTCCCCAAAATCTGCTCAGTCCTGGACAGACTAGCGAGAGCACAATGGTCTCCTCTAGTCACCACTGCTCATCAGAACTGCCATGTGGGTCTCAAAAGCGAGCTTGCCTACATCCTGCTGCCATCCTCAGCCGCTGCCTGTGAGTCAGGACTGAAGAAGAGATGAATTTTGAGGACACATATGGGGCTCCTGGGGTAGTGTGTGCTCCTGTGTTTCAAACCAGAGAGGTGCTATTTCTTTAGTAAAACTCTTGCCTACAGTTTCCCTTGTGGTATTGATTGTACACTTTCCCAAAGTATTTGTAATGTGTCAGATCTTATAGAACATATTAATCTAAATATTTTTATTTCACAATTTTAAATACAAGTGAAAATAAATAACTTTTAATATGACTTTTATTTTATTCAACTCATGTTTCTCAGGAGATACTCAAGCAACAAGTTGGGAGAAATCTTAGTCCAAAGGAGAGATCCAGGTGCTGGAACAAGGTTCTAGCCCTCAGTCCTGTCTATATTCCTAGCTCACAGACAGGACAGTGTGCCAGACTGAAGACAAGGCCATCCTGGGAGAAAGGACTCCTTCCATCTGCTGAGCTTTTCAATCCGGTGCTAGATACGATCTGGACTGAGACCTGCTCCTCCATGCATCTCCTAGTCAAAGAGTCAGAGAAACAGGGACGACATTTGAATTTGAATCTGCAAAGTTTTATGCTGCTTCACTATTCAACCAAACACAGCGAGTGCGAATTTGATTGTGTTTGCCTTTGATCATGTTTTCGATCATTTGACACTCCAGAATATTGAGATAGTTAGTGCTCCTGAGTAAGTGACTGACCAAATCCAAAGCCATGGTTGGCTCACAGGAAAACAAACCCAGTTCCTTTGAGTGTAGAGTCCACACTGTCCTTTCCTGGGTCAGCAAGTCCTCAGGATGGCTGTAGTGGAGCTGACAGGAAAGCTATGTGCAGAGGGACAATGTCATCAGATGACGCTGAGCAAGTCCCATGCTCACCACTGTCATGAAGTGAACTGCGGTGACCGTGAGAGTCACAGTCAGACAGGAAGGTGACTTGCACTAATGCGCACCTACTTCACAGGGTAGGACTTAAAAGTGCTCAGTCAACAAGTAACACGGATGCTGTGAGAGGGAAGGGCGCTGACATGATGACAGAGCGATGTCATGTTCGTCTGCATTTGAGAGGTAAACTAACTCCATCATCTTCACATGATCATGTGCTTAAATTCTTTGATTTTGGTGAAATTTATAGCCCTTTGTTGCAAAACAGTGGCTGATTCCTCTGCAAATTCTGGGCCAAAGAATTCCAGGTAACCATGACCTTGTGTTCAGATTTTCACACTGTTAAAATATATATTGATGGAGAAATTTCAAGATAGCATAGCTGACTAGAAAAGGACTGTGTCCAGCCCATATCTGTTGGAAAATAGTCTTTGTTATGTGGGAGTGAAGTGAGGAAGAATCTGTAAGGGAATTGGGTCTATAAACTGCAGGTTTACAGAGAGTGTTTTGGAATTGGGTCTTTAAACTGCAGGTTTATAGAGAGTGCTTTTACAAAATGAGTCTAGGGAATAAATTCAATGTTTAGATCCCTGAGCAGTTATTGGGGCTGTTTCCAGGGTACAAATGGAGAGACTGACTTTGGTTAAGAATGCTCAACTTTTAAATGCACCAGAATTCCCTGGGAAAAGGGCATTGAAAACAATGTCTATAATAGTCTCCGACAGTTTGAGGACTAGTTGCCTGGATGGACCTTACTTTAATCCAGAATGCTTTTTGGGTTTCAAGCAGGTTTCTTTTTGTTCAAAACATGAAATATCGTTATCCTTATTCTGCCCCTCTGATAACTTGATTTTCCACTCACTGCTCTGCTGTATCTTTCTACTTGAACTCCTGACTAAATTTGCCCTAATTTTGGATATGCTCAGTCAGACCAAGGGACAGGCTCTCATCTCACAGTCTTACATCACTTTGAAGTTACAGAGTTGAAACTTTTCTTCAATTGGAAATGTCCTCCCTGAGACCCTGTGGCATTTGAATCTCTTTATTTACATAAAGAGTGACCCTAGTGATCAAAACCTGAGGTGTGTTGTTTGTGTTGTCTGTAGGAGTGCTTGAGTTGGTGATGGCAGGGCCCAAAATAACCACCAAAGACTTTGGGGGTGGATAAGAAAGTGCTAGCATCTAAAGAAAGGGGGTTTGGAGAGTGTGGGTGATGAAGATACCCGATTTTCCACCTGATGGTTTCAATACATTCTATCCTGTCCACTCTGGGGCACAGGGCATATAGGAGTCCAAGGCAGAACAGAGACTTAGAGAGGCTGGTGAGGGAGAACATTGAGCTCAGAAATACTTGGCTTTCCATTGACATTTATCATACACCTCTTAGGTCAAGTGCTCTCTCATTATAGACTAACATCTAATATGTATATGAGTTCAAACAAAGAGTCACTCTCTCATGGGCTCAGATGGTAGAGGGGAGTCTGGTCTCTATCACATTCTGTTTATAAGGACAGAACTTTCTCATATGCAAATCATTCTTCAGGCACTAGGGTACAATTTCAAGTTTAGGCGGGGAAGCATCAGTTCTCTTCAGGCAAGGCTGTAGGCCCCTTGGGAAGCAGAGCTGTGGTCTAAAGATGTTATTGCTGTGTGTTATCCTGTGCCGGGTGACAGTTCCCCAAGGTGGGAGATTCAGATATCTGACCGTGGGCCTATGGGGAATGGTTGTGACTTCAAGTGACTGACAGGGAATGTCTGTTTTTGTTTGCAGGGGTCCTGTCCCAGGTGCAGCTTCAAGAGTCAGGTCCAGGACTGGGAAAACCCTCCCAGAAGCTGTCCCTCACCTGCACAGTCTCAGGTTACTCCATCACATGCAGTAGTTACTGCTGGGACTGGATCCACCAGAACTCAGGGAAGGGGCTGCAGTGGATGGGAGAGATATGCTATAGCGCTAACACATATTATAGCCCGTCCTTTCAAAGTCGACCTTCTGTCACCAGAGACACATCGATGAATCAGTTCTTCCTGCATTTGAACTCCGTGACTGCAGAGGAAACGACTGTGTATTACTGTGCAAGGAGCACGGTGAGGGGAAGTCAGTGTGAGCCCAGACACAAACCTCCCCTGCAGAGGAGACATTGGGCAGCAGGGGGCGCGCAGGAGCCAATGAGCACAGACACCCAGCCCTAGAGAGGCACAGATGAGTGACAGGGAGGATTTCCTATTGGAATTAGACCTTCCTCTCTTCGCTCTCAGTATCTCTACAGACAGTATTTATTTTTCTTACTCCAAATTTTCTCTTCACTGCTGGCTTGAAAAGAGGAACCAATACTCTCATATTTGTAGTAGAAATATTAAAGTGACTCTAATATAACCCATTTTCCTATGTGAAAGACAGTTTATCATGGTAATTCTCACACTACCTGTTACTCAAAACCTGTTGACAATGAAAGACAGGCATGTCCGGATTCATGTGGACAATGCATGATTTCAGACGCACTGAGCTCAGTGACCCACACCAGTCTGAAGGTGTCTTTCTGCATTGCTCCCTGGGCACTGTGGATATTCAACGGCTAATGTTCTCCATGCCAGAGAGAACGATTGTGGTGACTTCTGGGGCTAAATTTGTGAAATATCCTGAGTGATGCTTGCTACCCATTCTCTCCCTTTCTTGCAGAAACATGTGCTCCAGGCATAGAGAGACCCCTGACACTGGGAACGGGTGAACTGGAATGACCTGTCTGGTGGGCGGAGTCATTAGTAAGATCTTTCACTGGAGTCACAATGAAGAGAACACTCATTGGAAAGACGTCTCTGATTCCAGAAGATAGTGAATGTGTCACAAGTGGAGGAAATTACAAACTATTTCCTCAGAATGCTTTTTGGTCTGTGTTTCAGCAGATGCCAAGGAATGAAGTCAGTAGTGCTTTCCTCTCAGAAGTTGGGACACCCCTCCCCACTTATAAGAACCTCTCTAGCAACCTCCATGCACAGTGACTCTTGGGAAACTTCATGCAATGGAACATGTCTTTTTGTCATTGGAATAGGCTTTGTCTAACTTTCACCCTCTATCTAAAGGCAGACTTCACAGAACTATGAACTGATGAGATCTCCGGTTACACTCCAGGATGCCAAGTTAAAGATATCTAATGCAAAATGATATTCTCATGTTGAGTGGAAATTTTTTCACACCCTTCGTTGTACCTTGAATCCTTTCATTCTAACAAATAGTCACAAATACTCATTTATTCAATAAATTTCTCTTAGAATGATCTAGAAAACATTTTCTGTGCCAACATTATTGTTTGGAAGCAAATAATTATTAACAAGATTCTCAAGGAGTATAGAAAGAATAAAAACATAAAAGCTAATCCAAAATAAAATAAGAAGTGCAAAGTACAAAGACTTACAAGATAATATGAAAAGCATATTTAATGGCACTGAATTATAAATGTATAATTTGTTGTATTTGTGAATATTTATTGTGCATATTTTTGCAAAATTGTGAAAAATACTACATGAAAAAATAATGATTATGGGGGAAAGCATATGCCCTAAAATTGATTGTGGTAAAAATTATACATCACTCCTTGATAAGGTTGAATTGTGGGAAAAGTGTCGATAAAAAGTGTTTGGATTTTTTTAAGAGAAGTGGATCTCAGAAATGTCCATCATCGTACCTTGCACTTTACTCCAGGATCCTGCACATATCATGGGCTTCCCTTGTTCTAAGGGTTGGACAGGGCTCCTCAGAAATAAAGTGGAACATTTCAAGGAAAATGGCATCCCCAGGAATTTCCTTCATTATCGCTCACACTGCAGGCCAAACTCGTGCATTTCTACCATCCTGTCCGTGGTTTACAGGGAAGACTTGTTTGTCCACAATCAGTAAGAATCATGAAAGGGAGAGATTGAATTGTAGAATCCAGGTCAGAAAAATCCCATTGAGAGGCCATTGCTCAGCTGAATCTCCTCAGAGCCGCCCTCCTTCTGCTTCCACAAACACAGCACATGCGCATCACCTGCAGGAACCATGACAGCAGAGCTCCAAGTCACTGAAGATCAGGCTTCCTTAGGCCGTCATCCTTCTCTTGTTGATCAGAGAGGCCTGTGGAGGTAACAATCTTCTGCATTCTTCTTGGGGTCGTGCACATCCTACCCTGTAAGCACATTCAATTTCAAAACCAGTGCTTGTCTTAAAACTCTTTTAAATTAGATCCCCCCCTCCCCTTATTTCTAGGTATGATAATGCAGGCAGAGCTGCTACAGCCAGTCATGGCTTGAAAATTCTTTCACACATTGTTATAGCTAACTTTCATGCCTGCAGATAACAAGTTCTAGATCTATCAGGCTCTGGGAAACCAAACCTGTATTATGTGGCCAAAAAGCCCAATGATGACAGTCGTAACACATCAACCGAGTCTTCACATATCAACGCACTGCAACCACGATAGCTCAACCAGCTGAGTGTGTTTTCACGGAACAATCTGAAAGCTGAGGACACTGGCCTGTGTTATGTAGGAAAAGCCCAGGAGACACAGTGGCCGGAAAGGGGTCAAACATCTAAAGCGTCAGGAGACTAAATGGGCACCAGTGGGCGCTCACGGTCCATGAGAGAGCTTCTGCACAGGAGCAGGTGCAGGGGAAGAAGAATAATTGTTTCCTCCTGTGTCCAGAGTTTCCCAATTCACACAAGTCAAGAACCTCTCTGGGGACTCCTCAACAACTACAGTTCTCACATCTCATTTTCCTGCAGTGAAAAGTCTGACAATGAAAGTTCCTGGTTATTCCTGGGAAAACAGGACAAACAAATCGAACTTGGGATAATTTGAAATCCAGTCTCAGAAGGACCAGTGGTCCCTCTTTGCTGTTAAAATTTGACCCCCATGTGCTTTCAACACATGCAGTTGCTCTCCACCCTTATTCTTTCTCCCAAATGAAAGTAAGTTGAAGCTGTATGTGTGTGCACCCCAGTCCAAATATCTCTAGTGCATAGAAAAACAAACAAAACAACATTTTTTACATTCCTGAAAAAAACATTGATAGTGTATACTATTTTGAAAGTTTTGAGATTCTTAATGAAGTATCAAAGTACCTCATGATCATTAGGAAGCATTTCATATTATAAACCATAATTCCTAGAATTTGAGAACACAGTCAGCTGCTCAAACATGGGAGATTTCCTTTGAGGAAGGAAACGGAAGACGGAAGATGCCCTGGAAGCATCCAATGGGTTATGCAAATTCACAAACAGCATGGGCTTCTCTGGAGGATGCAGAGAACTTCAGTCTCTATAGAACTTCTAAGGTTAACTCAGCCCCTTCAAAGGCTTGGTGTGCAGAGACCTTGTGGGAGGAAGGTAGCTTGAGTCAAGACACAATGTGCCTGCAGGGCACTCACAGATCCAGCTCAAAGAACAGTTAAAGGCTGGTCTAGAGGAGCCTGGGGAGGGTTTTCCTGTTTTACAGATCAATGTCCTTTTCCAAAAGACAATTTAAACAGAATTAGACAAGGGAAGTTTGTGTCTGATTAAATAAGTGTTTTTTCGGGGAATATTTAACTACATCAATGAAATAATGAGAAACACAATTAAAAGAGTGTGGAGGAGGGGGGGCGCATTTCTAGGAAGTGGCTCTAATTGGAGGTTGGCATTTCCATGAAGTCAACTCTCTCACGACAACCCTCTCGGACAGGGGAGGACTGCTCATGTAGGTCTCGGAGTCTGTAAACCTTCCTGGGAGTTGGGAGTTTTGTCTTTCTCCTGCAGAGCCACCGGACATGGAGAATGACTGACCTTGCATTAACCAACCCACTGTGTAAGGAACCCCACGATCAGGGCAATCCAAAGTACCTAGAGCATTCTTCTTTAGTCTTGCAGTGTGGCTAAATAGGCAGAAAGTATGCAAACAGACCCATCTCTCTAACAGCCCACTACACCAAATGGGTATCCATTTTGACCAAACTGGTGAGGCACACATGTCCAGAATAGACATCCCCAACCTTTGGGTCATAGATCACTTGAAATGAAAGGACTTTGTTCAAGGAACCAAGTCACCATAAAGACATCTTCACACCAAATAAACAGACATTTGGACCCAAGCAGTACAAAGAGCCCTATCGTGTTAACAAGCTTAACAAGCTTAACCCAGATTGGGGGGAAATATGAAGCTGATACCAAGGGTTCAGGTAGAAAGAAAATGTTTTCAAAATGAGCATGGCCACGAATGTACAAATGTTCTTGATACATGGATGGATGGATGGATGGATGGATGGATGGATTGTGCTTAGAGTTGTATGAACCCCCAATAAAATGATCTTTAAAAAGACATAACCCCACCCTAGTACATATTCATGTCTGTCCCTGTGAAATCTGTTTCAAATCCGTAATCTTTTATATTTACTTGGCTAAATCTGTAAACCACTTCCACCATTTTTTCTGAGAAACTTTCCTTGAGGAATCTTCTGACTCTGTCCTTGCTTGATTCAAGTAAAGCAAGCCCCTTTCATTTTTAAACATCTCCTGTCTTGTCTTTCAGCACGAATGGTGTTGATAACATGCCACATGCTTCATTTGGCTGAGTACGTTTTTCAACCTGAAAATATACGCTGTCTTATAGAGTAACTACGAATTGGAATCACCTTAAAGATAGTGAGTTTGGAGTTGGTGTTATCACATAGAAGATGATGGGGTCAAACTCTCTCTTTCCAGTGTTTGGGAAGACTGGGATCTTCCCTACTTCATTCCTGGGATTTCTGATATGCAGAACATCTGGTCGATTTCCAGGTAAAATCTCAAACGTAGTGAAAAACATGGACAGGGTTCTTTAGGATCTAGGAACCTTGTCCATAGTTGTGAATTTTCTGTGGAGAGTCTTCTGCCAAGTGGTTACCTCTCTCTAGTAGTGTCCAGATTCCCAACATGGGTTGACAGACAGAGCTTTCCGTTACTTGTCATCAGTGATGATTTCCCCTCTTCCTAGTTGTCCTAGATTTGGACCCAGGATTGGTGATTCCCTCACAGATACTCAACCTAATCTTTGCAGTCTCTAGTGACTGCTGGATGCCAGAGTCAGATCTGGCAAAACCTGCAGTGAGGTGGGAGTTGTTGTGAGCAATATATTTTAGTGGCAGAAAATTGTCTCTTATACTTATGAAGAAGTATCTCTACAAGATCGAGAAGAATCTCTACAAATCAGTTATCTTACATCTGAGCTAATGACACTGAGGGCACAGCTGCCCATCCATGTGGGAGAGAATCAGAGAGAGGACTCAGAGCACTCAGAGGACTCAATGCCCCTGTGAACATGGCATTGGTCTATAGTGAGAACGTGGGTTGTGGAAAGCACAGAGGCTGCTTTAGTTCAGCAATGGAGGAGGTCTGGGAGCAAGGAGCTTCCTGTTAGCATCTAGGGTTTCCATTCCCTCCTCAACATTTCCTCCAAGAACGTCCTCTTCTTAAATGTTTATTACAAAGCCCTACAGGTATTGCAATTTTCATTCATTTATAGATGTTATGCATACACAAAATTGTAAGGGTCCATGCATACCTGTTTTATATACAAATACTATTTATATCATAGATAGCTATGACATGTTCCAGGCTTTGTATACCCTGGATGACTGTATTGTACTGAGCAAAAATGAATGCACAACATAACAGACTGTGTGACTCAACTGTAGAGAACTTAGTGATGAATTCATAGCAACAGACATCTGTGTAATGTACAAATATGACTCTGAAATTAATTACCACAGTTTCCATCTAATGGAACCAGAAAAGATGAGCATGCCAGATCACATGACAAAAGAAAGAGGACCAGAATCTCCCAGATCAGAAATTTGAGAAAAGATAGCATTCCACAGGTTGTACGGTCATGTTTTATGAAGAGCTTCATACACACAGTTGAAAATACATCACTGAATTGGGAAAATTCCTTGAAGGGTGAAAAAAACGTCTAGTAATGTCCCCACACAAGAAACGAATGCTAGAGCTGGTCACTGTCATCATGTGTATCCCGCTCTTCAGGGGAATGCATTGTGGACTCTCATATGGCAAGGACTGTTGGATATGTCATGTAAAGCTTATAAATTGTAAGTTACTTTAAAAATTATTAATGTATACCAATTATGGAAATGCTTGGTAGCGAACCTGTTTCAAAGCTCTGTTCTCCTGTGAGAATTCTTGGGTTTTCCTGCTTCTAAATATCAGGGAAGTTGCAAATGCAGCTCCCTGATGTGGGAGATCTCAGAGGACAGTCCTGGTCTCCAGTTTGTGTCCAAGAGCTAGCTCAGAAGACACATAATGAATTTTGCAGCAACCTTGGCTTTCATTTTGGATGTTTGACATGGTAGTTGCTGTGCACACTGCTGTGTGCGTGCATAATGAAGAGTGCTTTAGTTTGGCTAATTACAGTGCCTCTCTGATTCCAGGTGAGCAGTGTGAGGTGCAATTGATGGAGTCGGGGGTAATCTGAGAATGCCTGGGGGGGTGTCTATGAGACTCTCTTGTGAAGCCTCTGGATTCACCTTCAGTAGCTCTGGCATGAGCCAGGTCCACCAGGCTCCTGGGAAGGACCTGCAATGAGTCGCTTACATTCGTAATGCTGGTGGTACATACTACACTGACTCTGTAAAGGACCAATTCTCCATCTCCAGAGACAACTCCAAGAACACACTCTATCTTCAAATGGACAGACTGACAGTTGAGGACCCAGCCATGTATTACTGTGTAAGTGACACGCAATGAGTGGAAGGCAGTGAGAGTCCACACAGAAGCCTCCTCTGCAGGGAGGAGACTGGTCTCCAGGGAGCACTCAGGACACACAGAGCTCAGGATTCTGACCCAGGAGCAGGTGCAATGAGACCAGCTTCAAGGCTGGTTTCCTGTGTTGGTCTGTGGATGCTTGTAAGTCTTACTGTTACCCTAGGGACTCTCGCTCTAATTAAAATAATAACTCAATGTATACTCCTGGTATCTTTGAATTCAAAAATTATATTGTAATGGGAGAATGTAGTCCGTCCTACAGCAACAAATACTCTGTCCCTTCAGGACAAGAAATGACTGTATCAGAAGTCCCTGCATCAGAGTTCTCATGACGCTCAGATAAACACTTTCCAATCAGAATCAGGGGAGAATGGGGTCTGGGTAAAGATAACTATTCAGTGTTACATTATTGGCTGAAAATGTAACAATACATTGTTCCATCACCTTGTGAGATTTCCTGACAATCATTTATTCAAAATAAACAATTTCATACATACACACTAATCTAAAAAAATACTAGAGAGACCACAAAGCACATTATGGCATAGAAATTAGTAAAACTAGACAATCACACACACACAACAAGGAAGCAAAAACAAACCAAAAACACCTGCAGAGGAGGCTCCAATCAAATTTGGACACTTTGTCCGATGGCAGAAATTGAGAAATGACAAATAACTTCCCACATTCAGCAGCGTTACTGCAATTTCATAGTCTCCTGCAATGGTGTTCTCAAAGGAACAAAACTACTCTGTTGAATTTAAAGTTGAAAATTCCCAGTGTGGGAGGCAAAGGTGATTGCTATCCCTAGTCATGGGCCTCAGAGTGTGATCAGCTGATTTCAAATGGCAAAACCAAAATCAGAGGAGGGATGGTATTAGAAGTTTAATTCAGGGCTATCATTGTTGGAAGTTCTCTTTGTTCTAGACACCAAAGACTTCCACCTTCTAGTGATGTTCTGTTGTTTTTCTTTCTCTCTTGGCATTGGTCCTATAAGGGGGAAAACAAACCTGCACTTGCCTTGTCAACACTCTCAGATGGATTCCAGGTTAATATATTTGATGATGGTAAGTTTTGTCTGGAGCTTTGCTAAATCGAGAGGTGATTAACTCATCTTCTGACTCCATCATTCTTAAGGAAATATTGTGAAGCTAGGTCTGATTTGTGGCCTTACAAACATCCAGGTTTCTCCCTCAGGGGCAAAATGGGCCTATGAGAAATTCCTGACCCCTTTCCAGGATAGCCCTTCTGCTTTTACTTCACCTGTTTCCCCCACAGTTGCTATAGTTTGGTACATGTGACCATAACTTACTGTTTGCAAGTCTTTAGCTTGTACATCTTGGTATTTCTATTTTATGGATGAGAATGGCTGCATTCTGGCTGAACCATATGTTGTCCTCTGTTTCTATTGGTCTCTGTGTGACTTAATCACTACAGTTAACTAAATAGTACCATCATATTTTTCCACATATTTAGCTGCCAGCTACTTCCTCCAGGACACTCATATCTTTCCCTCAGCTATTTTTATAGTAAGCAACATGCACAATGGCACGTTATTCTGCTGATGAAAACCAGACTAGCTCAGTCCTTCAACTCCAGGAGAGGACACACCCCATAGCATGCCCAGGTCTCCCCATTCACTGAAAACGTGTGACTATACATAAGCTAGAGTGGAATCTTGCTAACTGAGACTCCCTTCTGGCACTATTAAAAAGGAAAAGGTAATGTGTTGAACAAGAGAGACAAGCAATGGGTGATGTTTTCATGATGAGGACCTCTTTGTGTCTGCATGCTTCCAGTGCAGCTGCTAGACTCTGGGAGACTCGAGGCAGATTAGCGCATCTCTGAAACTCTCCTGTCTAACCTGTCGATCCAGCACCAGCAGGAATGGCATGGATTTCATCAGCCATGAAGGGCCTGCAGTGAGTAACAGTCTCTGGGACTTCTGTTGATTCCACATCCTGCATATATACTGAGGGTAGCTGATTGACCGTCCCCGGAGATAAAGTCAAGAACAGTTTGCATCTTCAATGGATAGCCTCAACGATTATAAACAACCTTCTATTTCAATAATGGAGACATGGACAATGAAATATGTCAGAGTCTGTACAAAAACCTTCCTCCAGAAAGGTTGGGGCTTCAGGGATTGCTCAGGACTCTCAACCACAGGGCTCAGTCGCGGCACAGTGTGGGCAAGGTTTCAGAGTAGGCTTCCTGCCAGGGTCTGGGGCTTGTTCTCCATCTGACAGTTTCCCTCAGAGCTTCTCGGGATGTGAGGGTTTCTATCAACCACTGAATTAGAAACTTTGCATTGTCAGGTGAGGAAACAGTCCCCATTCCAAAGAGCAGAAGGACACATATGGAGTCAGATACATGCAGAGGGGACAAGGCAAAGATGAGGGATCTCTGAGCCATGATGCAAATTTGTCCCCAGTAAGGGTCTTGGGAGGGGAGGGTGGCTGGAATTTCCCTTCAGTCTGCTCAGGGCAGGATGAACCAGCAAGCACATCACAGTGTCCTGAAGCCATAGTTGTGCATCGGAGCTGTCCTGTGCATCTCAAAACCTGGCTTGTCTCAATCCCCCTGACAGCCTCAGACACTGGCTGGGAATTAAGACAAATAGGTGATGTGTGTCAGAGGACACATTGGAGGGCCTGGAACATTGTGCTACCTTGTGCAGAGTAAGGAGAGTTGCTTTATTTGAGCAAACATCTTGTCTACTGTTTGCCTTGTGTTTTGATTGCAAATTGTCCCCACCCCTCATATAACTTTAAAAATGCACATATCAGAATTTTATTGGTGCATATTACTTTAAATAGTTGCTTTTAATTATTTAATTTTAATGCAAATGTAATTCAATAATGAATATAATTTAAATTTCACTTTATTTTTATTTCCGCTATCAGGGGACACCTATGCACCAAGCTGGGAGGAAGCTGAGTCCAAAGGAGAAATCAAGGTGCCGAAACAAGTGCTTCACCCTCAGCCTAGATGTGTTCCAGCCTTCCAGCCAGTCCTATGAAAGAGGCGTCTCAGAAGGAGAAAGACAATCTACCATTAAGATTTTCAAACAGGCACTAGATGGCTTCTGGCATAAAACCTTCTCGTCCATGCTTTTCTCAGTCATAATAACAGAAAAACAAAACAAAAATAAGTAGTTGCAATTCTCAGTTACCAAGTTTTTGTTTTTTAAATACTTTAAGTCGGGAGGTCTTTCATCTCTTATCACAATCCATACATTCCTCCAGCGTGTCAGAAACATTTGCAAATGTGTCACCATCAACCATCATCATTTTCAAAGCAGCTCTTCCTAATTGTGCCTCTAATATCAGGTCCCCAATTCATCACGCTCCCCAATTTAATTCTCTGAAGATTTACTATACAACGGTACACGATGGGAGAAAATACATTTTTATTTTCCTGGGAGACATATATTCTGTCATGTCCAGATTTCACAATGTTGGAATTACTTAGTGCCCAGAACATCTGAATCTAAAGATCAATGTGTCCCTTCTTCAGAGTCCAGCAAGAATTTATGAACTCATTCAACATATGGGTAGCACAAGTAGTATGAAAGTTATGTGGACCAGGATAACGTCAACAGATTTATACTTAATAAGGGCCATACTAGCCACTGTGACAGGATTATCTTAAACAATCATGGCATTCACATACGGAGATGGAGGGGAACTGGACTAACGTGCAGCCACATCACAGTGTGATCCATAAATTTTCCTGCCAACCACCAGCAACTGGTGTTATGTGTTGAGTGTGTGCTGGAAGGACCAGGTTCATGTAATGCCACACCAGTCTGTATGTGGAAACGGAATGACTCTGATGATCTTCAAATGAAAAATCTCATCACATCATTTGTTTGAAAGTCTGAATTTTAGTGAACCACTGGAGTACTTTTTGGAAAAGCATTTTGCTATTCTCCTCAGTAAATTCTGACTCTGAAAAGCCAGGTGATCATCAGCTTGTGCTTGGATTTCCACAATGGTGAATTAAGAATCAATTTAGAGATAAACAGACAGTTCAATCTTTCAGTAAATGAGTGGTGTCAACTCTAAGACTGGAGAAAATACTTGTCATGTGGATATAAATGAGAAAGAAATCTTAATGGAAATTGAACATTAAAATGCATGTTTAAAGACAGTGCTACTGAGTTCATGGTCAATAATATGCAAGCTATTCCAAAATCAGACAATCTGTGAGTTTGGTTAATAAATGAAAGGCTGAGATCCCTGCAGTTAGCAAGGCATCATACCTAAAGCACAAACAGAGAGGCAGACTTTGGTGGTAAATGCTCAAATTTCAGGTGAGCCAAAGTCCTTTGGTAAAGAAAAGTTAAGACTGTCTATGCTCCTTCCTAAAATGTAAGGACCTGAATGGACCTCATTTGATCCAGAGGACCTTTGTGTCTCAAACTTATATTTTGGTTCAGGATCTGAACTAGTTTGGCGATCTTATTTTCAATTTGCCCTGTCTATTAAACAACTCTTTCCCACTCACTGGTCTGAGATAGCTCTACATGTGAAGTCATGACTTGACTAGTTTTACATTCTTCTGAACATTCTCTGCCAAAGGGGTCTCTCTTCAGAATCGTGCATTTCTTAGAGGCTACACAGTTAAAATTCTGTGAGGTTTTTTGTAGTAACCAATTTCTCTACTTGGCAACTTCTTCCCTAAAAGAGGATGGAACTTTAATCACTTTACTTACACTGAGTTTTTTCTTAGCCACCAGGCACTGGGATGTAGTGATTGTGTTGCATGTCAGAGCGGCAGAGTTTGCGATGATCATGGTCAAGGTGGGGAAAGACCAGGCTTATTAACATTAGTAGGAGACTGATGCCTACTGGAGACATCCTGCCAGGGGCCTTGGGCATATGTGCATAATGAAATATAGGGACAGAAGTGAAGGACAGCCCCTGGTCCCTACACCGACTGACCTTAGGAATATGGTCTGAAGTGTGCCCAGCCCCACATGAGCCATTTCCTCAATCCTTCATGAGTTTCTGTTGGACATTGCAACTTATTCACAGGGCCCTGAAACTTGAGAAATATACTCAAGGGAGGAATGGGTGGAAAATGGCACTAAATGGTGTCATGGAAGAGGTGGATATTTGAGACCTCATCAACCCCCAACTCCTTGAGACCATATTAATTTTTCAGAAACATATTTACCCCATATGAAAATTACCAAGGACTTTGAGGAGGTTGATTAAGTGGCATTAGTGTATAAAAATGAAATGTGATTTGGAGAGTGTGAGGTACTGAAGACACTGTGGAGTGCACCTGGTAATTTCAAGGAACTCTATACTGCCCAGGCTCTGATGCACAGGATCTGTGGGAGCCTCAGTCAGGGCAGGAGCAATGAGGGGCTGGAAGGGATGGACACTGGGTTCAAAAAGGCTGGGCTGTCCTGTGACCATTCACAGACACCTGCTAGGAAAAATGCTCTCTCACTGCAGCCTAACACAAAGACGGGTTCAAAAGAATTGCCCTGCAATCAACTGAGAAGAAACAAAGGAACCTCTATTGATAAGCACAGGGCTCCTTCCTATGCAAATCATTCTTCAGGCACTTGTTTAAAATTCCTCCTTTGGGCACTGAAGGCTATCAGTCCTCTTCCGACAGGGCTGTAAGTCTCTTGGGAAAGCAGAGCTATGGTCTTAAGATGCTATTGCTGTGTGTTCTCCTGCATCTGGTGACAGTTCCCCGAGGTGAGAGTCTCAGAGATTAGTGTGAAATCTGGGCATTGTTTGACTGCAGGGGACCCGGAGAGACCAATGATCTTTATTTATAGGCGTCCTGTCCCAGGTGCAGCTTCAGGAGTCGGGTCCAGGATTGGTGAAACCCTCACAGAAGCTGACTCTCACCTGCACGGTCTCCGGTTACTCCATCACCAGTGGTTACTACTGGAATTGGATCCACAGACCTCCGGGAAGGGGCTGCAGTGGATGGGATACATCGATTATGGTGGTAGTCCTTCTAAAGCCGACTCTCCATCACCAGTGACACATCGAAGAATCAGTTTTCCCTGCATCTGAGCTCCGTGACTGCAGAGGACACGGCGGTGTATTACTGTGCAAAGGACACGGTGAAGGGAAGTCGGTGTGAGCCCAGACACTAACCTCCCCTGCAGGGGAGACATCGGGCAGCAGGGGGCGTGCAGGAGACACAGAGCACAGACACCCCGCCCCAGACAGGCACAGATGAGTCACAGGGAGAATTTCCTGTTGGAATTAATGCTTCCCCTGTGGCTCTCAGCACCCCAGAGACAGTGTTGCTTTTTCATTTTTTCTGTCTAAATTTTCTCCTGCTCAGTGCAGCCTTGAAAGGAGCAACTACCATTCTCTGAAGTAGAACTAGAAAAACCATCATGACACTGGATTGTGATCTTTATTACATATTTTTCTCTCTTGACAAACGGAACGCCATAGGCATTCTCATTCTACTTGTCACTTGGAAACTGTTGATATTGAAAGGAAAAGCAGGATTCTGGTGCCTACAGTGGGGGGTGGGACAAAAGCAAGCTGATGCCAAGGAGTTCAAGAAGGAGGAGGGTGTTTTAAAATTAATTTTGGTAGCAATTGTACAATACAGCTTGATACATTTGAACTATAAATTGATATAATTAGCTCCAAATAAAATGATTTGGGAGGGAAAAATGAGAAAATATTAAATAAAGACTATACCATTGTTAACAACTTTTAAAATTCAAATTTATGGCCTTTTTCTAATCTCTTTTGCAGTTCAATATTTTAACTCGTTTTTGAAGTGTTTTGTATCAGCAAGACATTCCATTGGTTTCTTACTATGCATGGGAAAATTATTCTTCATTTTTAAATTTATTTTTCTCATGTTACATGTATATGCAACAAAATATTTTCAGCAATTTTCTCATGCATAATTCAGTGGCATTAGATTATCGTGCTCAACAATTGCCAAAAGCTGCAAAATTTCCTATCACACACATCACAGAAACCCATTAAAATAATTGTGACTTGACAACTTCTTTCTTAACATGGAATAAATAGCTCTATTACTTTATTACATCAATTACTTTGAATAGAATTCTGCTCTAAGCATCATTCTCTTCCTGTGCAAAGAATGAAGCCTAAACTCTGACATTTTCAACATCTTTCATGTAGATTTCTTTCTTTTTGTTCAGAATTCTTTCTTAATCAATATCTATTGTGGAATATATTTCAATATTATATCTATATAAATCTGTATCTATGGATCATAGTTCCTTCTGCGGTACCCAATTCAGAGTTTTGCGAGTTTAGCACTCTACCTCTAAAGTTTTTCACAGTGAGGGAGAGTCGGTGTGAGTCCACACGTAAAGGTAACCTCAGGGAGAAAGGTGACCTGTAGGGAGGTTAAGGACCCAGAAGCTCTGGACCAAGTGAAGGAAGAAGAGAGGACAGGAGTCTGGACACTGACTACAGTGCCTGGTCAGCGAGAACTGCTGTGCTGACCACTGTGGTAGCTCTGCTAGCCATGGCAGGAAACCTGCAAGACAGCTCCAGGTAACGCTCCTGACCAGGAGTCTGCAAAACTCCTGATCCAGAGAAAATGTTCCTGTGTGACCCACAGAAGTTGGAAGACAGTGTGAGCCCAGAAAATCCCTCCTGTATGTGCTGGGATGCTGTCAGTAGGGGGTTTCTAGAATACACTGAGGCCAACACCCACCCAGGGGATTAATTCATGGGAAGAAAATGAGCTTCTTCTTATTTCTGTGTTTTTTTAACCTCAAAAATAACCCTGTTGCTAGGAAACCTTTTTATTCCAACACTGAATCTAGGGAGTAACATTGAAGTACCTTTTACTAGTTCTCACAGATTCTGAAATCCACAGAAGGTTTTGGGATGACATACATGTGTGTGTTCAAATGTTTGATAAGATTCAGGTAGTCTTGGTCTTGATTCCACAATGTGGTGAGGAGAGAGATTATCTTTAATTTCACTAGTTTATCTGAGTACTTCTAATTGTAATAGATATAAAACTACATTAGACATAAAATATAAACAGATGTCTGCGTGGCTGGTAGAGTGAAGACCTCAGAGAGAGAACTGTGTTCTCCCATGGACACCATCAGCCTCACTTCTCTAGTGTGAGTCCCAGAGCAAGGGATCCAATTAGTCCTTTTTGCTTTTACATACAAATGCACCTCCCACATAGAGTTCAGTCCCATGAAACCACAGCATATATGTACTTAAATTCATATTCCTTATTACATGGGGAGCATTTTCTGGGTGTCATGCATCTTATCTACATAAACATGAATAGTGTGTACATTTTCCTTTTTCTGGTGGTAGCTCCAAGAGATGGGTGCTTCAGGGATTCATACATGAAGTATGGGGGTGCAGCATCTGAACATGTGACACACTGTGCCTCACTTTATCTCTAGGTGTCCTGTCTCAGATGCAGCTACAAGAGTCAGGCCCTGGACTGGTGAAGCCCTCACAGAGCCTGTCTCGCACCTCTGCTGTCTTTGGATTCTCTTTAAACAACTATGCTGTACACTGGATCCACCAGTTTCAATGAAAGGGGCTGGAGTGGGTTGGTTTTATATGGATTATATATAACCCAGCTCTCAAGTCCCTAGTCAGCATCACCAGGGACACCTCCAAGAGCCAAGTTTACTTCAAATTGAGCTCCATGAATCCTGAGGACACAGCCGTGTACTATTGTGCAAGACACACAGTGATGGGAAGTCAGTGTGAGCCCAGACACAAACCTCCCTGCAACAGGCCATGCTTTCAGTGGATGGAAGGGAATGAAGTCAGGGATACTTTCCTCTCAGAAGCTGTGGTTTCCCCACCTGCCAGCACCTCCTTAGGGACCACCATGCCCAGTGACTCTGAGGGAACTTCATGCAGAGAACATACCTTCTCTTCATTGGAATAGGCTTTGTCTATCTTTCACCATCTATCCAAAGGCAGACTTCACAGTAATATTTATGAGATCTCCATTTACAATTCAAGGTGCTTTTTTTCGAAGTTAGAAATATTAAAAAATCCTCACAACCAAAGAGTCGATGCCAATTTATAGTCAGGCCACTGTGGGTTTTCATTATTTATGGCTCTGGCTCCCTCCGTCTTCTCTCCATGGACTGCCTGGTAGTTACAAACTACTGACATGCAAATCTCAACTAAGGCATAACCACTGTGCCACCGAGGCTCCTCATAAAAGTATGAAATTCTCATGTGAGTTCCACATTTTCTCCAAGCCATCAGATGGATGTCCAATGTTTTCATTCCAGTGTATGATCACAAATATATATTTATGTAATAAATTAAACTTTGAATGACTGGATAATATTGCATATGTTGATATTGTTAGGTTTTCATACTGACTCTTCTTCACTGTGTATCTTGCACAGTCATGCAGCACTGTGTCCTCAAGTTCCACTTCGTTCATTTACAAAGTGACGATATTTATGAACTCGTCTCTTGGCATGTTTCATCTGCCTTGGATTAATGAAACATATTTTGTGGTGTGATCATTGGGTATATAAATATCCATTCTAGTATCTTCTCTAGAATGTGGGTAGTTCACATCCAGAAAACCTGAAACACAAGTGAGCCTTTGTTTTGTTGGACATTTCCCGAGGAGAGTGTCTTAGAGTTCAGAGACAAAGGCTTACAGCTGTTCCACTTGAACATATGACTCATTGCAATCGTCCTTTTTCCCTGAGGTTCACCTCTTGTACAGTTATAGGGTTACCCTCTACCTCCACCACACCACCCAAAACACAGCTGTTAAGTTAATTAAGACTCATAGAGTACATAATGGACAGAACATAACTGCCCTTTGAGAGAGGATATGCTTCCTGACTCAAATCAGATCATGAGGTCATAAGTCCACTTCCATTGAGTCAATTCCAACTCATAGGAATCTGACATAGTATTTTCTGGATTGTAAACCTTTACGAGATAGACACTTTAAAAATTCTCTGGATTTTAGATGTTCATACCCTAACCACAAGTGCCCAAGTGCCTCCAGGGTTTCTATATGCTCAAGGTAATTTGCAAACACAAGCAGGAGTAGATTTCATTTTCATGGAGTGATCTTGACTCACGGTGACCTATTGTGTGCAGAGTAGAGCTGTTCTTCAGTGTTGTAGAGGTGGAGACCTTGGAAAGGCTTTCACTAACTCAGACTTCCCCGTCACTTCGCAGAGAGTCTGAGTCGACATGCGTCAGGGGAGGAGCACAGTGCTTACTCCTTTGCTTCACTTGGGGACCTCACATTGACCAATGTAATCAAGTTAAGAGTACAAAAACACACCTGCACATCTCATGTAAACTGAATTTCTTAAATAGTGATGAATTCATCCAGTGACGATTTCTTTAATAAAAGGCCACGGAAGCATTTGACATCCACATGCAAAATAATTTATCGGGATCCATGTTTTAGACCATAAAACAGCAACAACAAGAAGAATTCAAAATGAGTCAAGGGTATAATTGAGAAAAAATGAAACCGCATTGTTTTAAAGTGAATATAAAGGTGTGGTTGCAGGACCCAGTTATTAACAGGAAAGATGACATCTGGCAAGAGAAGCATAAACATAAAAGGCAAATTTGATCAAAGTTTACATTGTCCTAAATCTGGCTGTGATCAAAGGTCATAGGCACAAGTGCAACTAAAATGAATTTCTTCATATATTTTCCAATACTTTGACTTTTGGTAGCTTTCATCTGAAACAATCGTGATGAGCTGTTTTTGTGCTGGAGGTTGCTTTTGTTAAGTGCCGCTGATGGGACTCAGAGTGTCTCTATAAGGGAGAAGGAAACAGTTCTATCCTTTGCCATCCTCAAAAGTGCTGTTACGTTGCAGCCCGTTGGTGAAAGGCCTGTCTCAGCCCATCTCTTAGAGGTCTTCTTGTGCCTGTCCTTCTGTACCAAGCATGTTTGCTCTAGGGATCCATATAGCCTGATCGCCATTGCTGATAAATCAGGTGCATTTGAAACATTCTAGATTTTATTTCTTATGCCTAGTAGAGGTGGGGAGGGGTACCTGGGGCAGGGACCTTCCTCCAAAATGTCGATCTCCCACCCCATTTTTCTCACAGGATATAAATACAGACTGAAAGACATTTTTGCAGTTTCAAATCTTGGAACGAGAAGCAAAAACTGGGTAAACAAACTTTGTTTTAACAAAGATCTGAAGTTACAATTACTTAGATACTGTAAATCTTGAGGACATGGTCTGGGTATACAAGTTCCAACACTTACTGAAAGGAGAGAGAAAGATTGATAGCACTCAGATGTGACTTGAGCCTTTTCTTTAGTAAGTGTTATATTCAATTTGTGTCTGGATATAATCACAGGATATTCTGTGAGACAGTTAGAAGAGCTCATGTTAGGATCACACCTATGTAATATTTCTAGTTATGTCTTGATAACCTATGTGATTCCCTTAATAAAGATTTTTCTAAACTGTGTTATATTTTCATCATAAAATAAATGGGATTAAAAAAAATAAATGGGATTGACACCCCAAAGTCCCTTATCCTATTAGGGTTGCAGCTATGAAAGATTCCCAGTTAAGCTATGCCTCAAGAAACTGTACAATAACATTAACTAAGATTATTCTGAACAATGTCACAGTTCCCTTATAAAATAATGGGAATTGTCTTTTCTAATCCCCTCTATCGTGATGTCCATCTCCAGGGAGTGGTCCCTTAGGATAACACTTTCAAAGTCCATAGGATGAACTCTCACCATTTTTGCTTTTAAGCATCATTGTTGTTGTACTTCTAAAATAGATTTGTTTGCTTTTCTGGCGAACCATGCCAATTTCAATATTCTTTGCCATCTACAAGAAACTTATACCCAATGTAGACCAGGAACAGGGCCTTGCAGAATTTGGTTTATATGCAGATAAAAGTGCTCTACAGAGTTGAAAACTGAAGTCATCTCCCCATAGACACCACTCATCAAGGACATTGCCATATAGGTCACCCATAAACCACTGAGGCAGAGTTCCTCTCATCATGGAGTGGTTGTGCAGTTTTCTTTTCCTACCATCAGTTGCCCAAGGTAACTAAACACGATCCTGGGGTGGGCTGGGGGATGCGAGTCTAGCTCCAGAGCACTCATCTTCTGGTTCACTTCTTCACAGGTGCAAGTGCCCAGATCCACTTGGTGCAGTCGGGGGCCGAGGTGAAGAAGCCCAGAGAGTCGGTGAAGGTGTCCTGCCGGACGTCTGTATACACCTTCACTAGGTATAGCATGAGGTGGGTGCAGCAGGTGCAAGGAAAAGGCCTTCATTGGATGGGCTGGATCAACACCAACACTGGAAAACTTACATATGCGCAGGGCTTCATACAGGGCTATGTCTTCTCCTTGGATGCCTCAGTCAGCACAGCATATCTGCATATTAGCAGCCTGAAGTTGGAGGACACTGCCACCTATTACTCTGTGAGAGACACAGTGTGGAACCCACATCCTGAGACTGTCACAAAACCTGCGGAGATAGGGGCTGTGCTGTGTTGAGTCAGTGACCCGGAATACTAACTTTGTTTACTGGTTATGCATTTAAACATGAGAAACAAAAAATACTTTTATCTCCTACTGAATTAAAACAGCCCACAAAAGGGAAGCAGGAAACACACCAATATGCAAGCTTTTCTCATCATCTTGTGTAAATACTTCCATTATGGTATAAGAAATATGCAGACTCTGTCGAGGGCATCATTTCCAGAGACAATGCCAAAAACACAATGTTTCTGCTAATGGACAGCCCAAAACTCAAAGACAAGGCCATCTCTCACTCTGTGAGGAAGAGCTTGAGAGAAAGTCAGTGTGTCCCAATATAAATCTCCCATGCTGAGATAGGGCTGGACTGCAGGGGACGCGCACGACCCACTGATCACAGGGTACAGAGCTGGGAGCGGGTGTAGATGAACAGTTTCAGGACTGGTTTCCTGTGGTGGTCTAGTGATTCTTCTGCATCACACAGTTTCCCTCAGGGAACATCTGATTTCTGTGACACTGTGTCCACTGCTGATAATTATGAAGCCAAAAGTTGTAACAGGAGAAAGTACTATTGCAATCTCTCATCTTGGGAAATGTTGTCAGAAATTCCCTGGATCATTGTTTAATGAATCTCATGGAAACCAGGGGAGACTTCTGCAATCTCAATCAGGGCATCTCAAGGCCCTGGGTTAAGAAAACAGTCAAGCACTCAACTAGTAGCTGAAAGATAGAAAACAGATCTGGTGAGTTGTTTCCAAGAAATCTGAGTTAATGCAATACCCTCCTTAGTTTTCCTCAATTAGCACACAGTTAAGGTTTCTGGTGGGAGTCCACAGCATCTAGCTCAGTGTCAGTAACATGTCAAAGCAAAATGGCATTCACATCTGACACTTTTATCTCATAAAGAAGTGTATCTGTCAGTCAGAGTCAACTATCACCTGGAATCCCCTTTTCTCCTATTCTTTAATTCTTTTTTCTTCATCCTGGTTCAGTAATGTCATCTAAAGTGATTCATAATTGATGATGCAAAATATTCATATTATTTAAACATTTGTAAAAAATAAAAGTGTATGCTAGTCTGAGTGCTTCAAGAAACAAACATCAAGATAAAGGAAATTTGAAATAGTTTAAACTCTTGGTTTCATGCCAGTAGGTGCTATCATGTGGTCCTCTGTAGATCAAAGAAAAGCATTGCCTGGTTCTGGGCCACCTTCACAGTCTATGTTTGAGTCTGTTGTTAGAGTCACAGTGTCAGTCCATCTCAGGGAAGGTCTTCCTCTTTACCATGCCCTTCCACTGTACCAGACATGATGTCCTTTTCAGGGATTGCTTTCTCCTGGCAAAGTGTCCCAAGTATCTGAGACAAAGTCTTACATCTAGGCCTTGTAAGGGGCATTCTGACAGCATTTCGTCCAACACTGATTGGTCTGTCCTTTTAGTAGTTCATGATACATTGGATATCTTTCTTAGTAATCCCTGGCACTTTGAATGTTTTTCTTTAGTACCACAATTCAAATGCATTGATTCTTCATTGGTGTTCCTTAGTCAATTTCAAACTATCATATGCATATGAGACCATGGAGAAAACCATGACTTTAGTTAGGCACATTTTAGTCCTCAAAGTAATTCTTCAGTACTCTAAGAAAATCTTGTGTTGCAGATTTACCTAACTAACGCAACATGTTTTTTGATTTATTGATTGCTGCTCCCATGAGCATTGACTGTGGATCCAAGGAAGACAAAATATACGATGTCAATTTTTCTGTAAGCTTTTGTTCCAAATATGAGAATTGCATTTTTTTTAGACTGAGTTGTAATCGAGGCTGAAGGCCATGATCCATGATCCAAGTGTCTCAATGCCCCACTTTCTGCAAGGAAGGTTGTGTCATCTGCATATATAACTTTTTCTCCAATCTTGGTGCCACATTCTTCTTCATATACTCTAACTCCTGTGGTCATTTGCTCAGCACACAGATTGAACATGTACACTGAAGAGATACAACCTTGACATACACCATTTCTGAATTTGGACGACGTATTATTGTTGGGTTCTGTTCGTATAGCTGCCTCTTGATCCATGCGCAAGTTCTACATGAGCACAATTAAATGCTATGGAATCCCCCTCATTCTCAAGGTTATCCACAGTTCACTGTGATCCACACAGTTGAATGTCTTTGCATCATCAATGAAACACAAGTCAAATTCTTTCTTTTATTCTCTGCGTTCAGTCATGATCCATCTGACATCAGGAATGGTACGCCATGTTCCACATCCTCTTGAATCTGTCTAAACTTCTGGCAGTTCTCTGTCAATAAACTGTTGCAAACTTGGATGGGCGGTCTTTAAGAAAATCTTACTTGCTTAAAATATCAGTAACAGCATATTTTGAACATTTTATTATATCACTTTTATTGCAATGGTCACAAATATTGTCCCATAAGTTGGCCAAGTAGATGTCTTCCAAATAACCTTGGAGACAAGAGGGAGTCCTTCCAATGCTTTTACTATTTGCTAAAACAGATAATAGAAGTAGGGAAGATAAAATTTAGACCAAAGATTACCTTGCTGTGTACCTGAATAGTGCCCACAGGCAAGATGTGACTAAAATACATGTTTGATATTCTTTTGCAAATTCCTTAATTTTCACAGATACCATCTATATGGGGCTAAAAAGATATTAGCAGTGGTGCACTTGGTACTGGGGGGAGGGACTTCTGTAATCCAGAGTTCTTGAAGCCATCTGCAAGGAAACACTGAATTATTCTAACCATGGCACATTAAGGATGACCCAGAGAAGCTGTAGAGTCCCTTGCACTTCTTTCCCATGCTCCTCAGCAGGAGCCCACACAGATGTTCCCCCTTCTCATCACCAGAGGAGTCTGAGAGATGCACTAGATTGGGAAAGGCACTGCTCTGCATTTTCTATCCTGCTATGCTTATACCAGTGTGTGTGTGTGTGTGTGTGTGTGTGTGTGTTAACTGAGACCCTCTTTTGCCCTGCTCAGTAAGCTGAAAACCAGCTCTGCCTGATATCCTGGTTATGAACCCTTAAGAGTTTCACCTGGATGTCAGACAGTACTATGTAAAATAGGAGACACGTCATTTAAAACCACATTCCTTTCTGTAGAGGAGTCTCCTAGAGTGCCCTGCTGGCACCCTGAGGACTTTTCCTGTTCTCTTGAAGGATGGTCTCTGTCTCTCCCTCCTAATCTCTGTGTTCCCAGATCAGCTGTAGCTCTTTGTCTGGGATCACAAAAGGACTGGAGAGGAGGGAGCCTCTAAGAGTTCATTCATGTCTCCACAGATGCCTTCACACAGGTATGTCTGGTACAACCTGAGCTAGAGGTGATGAGATATGGGAAAGCTTTGAAGATCTCATGTAAAGCAACTGGATATAAATTTTCCAATAGCAATTGGATCATCTGGGTCCGCCAAAAGTCAGAGAAAGGCTTGTAGTAGGTAGGGATGATTGAACCTGAAGATTCAACAACACATTATGGACCCACATTACAAAGTCATGTCTTGTGCATGGACAGTAACTCAACACTGCCTTCCTGCAGTGGAACAGCATGAACATCTTGGACACAGCCATAGATTTCTGTGTGAGGGACACAGCGATCGAAACCACATCTTGCGATACCAAAAACCCTTGACAGCTACAGCTGCAGAGGTAACTTTTAAATGCTCCATGAGAGGAACCATTGTCTTCCACGTCCTCAGAAGTGAGAACTTGAGAAGCTCAGTGCTGACGTGATCCATGCTCCACAATGCTAAAGGGACTAATGGTTCTTAGAATTTCATCACTGAAACGTTTCAGAACTTGCATACTCTGATGGGTCATTCTGAGTCCAATGAAAATGCTACCTGTGATTGACACAATTAGCTGCCTGATCTTAAAAAGATCAAACATTGCTATGAGTGAAAATGCCATGAAGTCCCTCACCATCTCCATTCAGTGCTTTCTTTCATGGCAGGGCTGTAGGTGCAGTGCTGTCTGATCACTAGGAGAGAAGGATACACCTTCACAGGCAAAATGTCTGGCAAAACTGGAAGGACTTAGTGTGGACTGAAGTCAAGTGCTAGAGCCCCACAGAATCAGATAGGAATGAGTTCTTCCTGCCCTGAGCATATATCATTGTGATAAATCACAGTGACAGGGAGACTGTGTGAGCTCAGACATAAACCTCTCGCAGAAGACATGAATGTGCAGCAGGTGGCACTCAGGACCACAGCAGAGTTCTTCTCCAGGAAGCTGTGCAGATGGCATGACAGAGGGTCTTCCTCTCAGACTTCTTCTCTGTCCCTCTGTTCCCTCGGGGAAATCCCTTCTGTGGTTGGTTGGTTAGCTGCCCTCGAGTCTATTATGTCCCATACCAGCCTGGTGTACAACAGAACAAAAGCTGTGTGACCAAGCATCACCCACATGCTTTTGTTATTTTCAGTCTCAGTGTAGCAGTCACTGTGTAAATAAATTGCCTTGAAGTGTCTCCTTTATGATTTGTCCTTTATTTTACCAAGCAAGAGGTATCTTTCTTTTTTTAAAGCAAATTTTGGCATTTCATCCATGTGATAACTTTGTGGTGTCAATATGGCACTGGAAGGAACACGTGGTTGGAGTTTAGCTTGTCAATCATGTTGCAGCTTGCTGGAGGGTGACTGAGATAAATTCCACTCCAAGGTTGGCCACTCCCTGGATTGGGGACACATTCTCTGTCTCTGTTTAACATTCCTGGTGACAAGCTTCTTCAGGCTACACTGATGGCATCCAGAGCCCTTGAGATGGCCATTGTAGCCACAAAATCTTGCACCCATCTCTCCATGCTCCTCCTGAATTCTGCATCATTGCATGCTCTTGCAGTGAGTCTAAAGATGGACATATGGACTAGTATCAGACTTATGGACTAATATTTGACATAAGGACTTTGCCTGGAGTGGGCTGGGATATTTGCTTCATATACAATTACTTCTTGACATAAAGCTATTTCCTATACAGCCAAATACAATCCATCCTATAATTCAATAGTACAACCATATAAAAATGGTACATTTATTACCACAGTCAATTTTAGAACATTTTCTTCTGCCTTGGACTTATTCTTATTAATGCAGTTATTGTTATTATTATTAATTGTGGCAATGATGTGCACAACAAAACTTTCTCCAGTTTAACAATTTACACATGTACAATTCAGTGCCAATGATTATGACCCTCATGTTGTACAACCACCATTGATACCCTTTTCCAAACAATTCAACTACCATTAACATAAAATCATGCCACTTAAGCAAAAATTATTTTTCCTTCACCCATAATAACCATAGGTCATTTGATTTTTTTAGTAACTATCTTGATATAATACATATATATCACATCCTTCCATCATTGAAGGATAGTTATAGAGTTTTATCTACATTATCACAATCAGTTCTAATATCCCCTCCCTGCACCTGTTTTCATTGTTTGCTCCCCAATTTCCCTCAAATTCCCCACCCCATCTCTGTTCCCAAACATAGTCAAATCTGTTTTTCTTTCTACATATCCACTCCTTTTGTGTTTCTACAAATTAGATATCATAATTTAATCTCTGATAATATCCCTTCATCATATTTGGGTTTTATAATAGTCATCTTTAGATCACATAGGCTATTGTGCTTCTTCAATGTGGACATGGTTGACACCTAATTTAGATGACTGCTTGTGTCAATACAAGCCTTTAAGACCCAGACCATCTTCTTTCATCACCAAAGCTTGCTGTGTCATCCTTATCTTCAGTGGTCACTTCATGAAGGCAAATATCAAGAAGGTCCATGTTATAAATTCTTGTATTGAGGTTAGAATTATGTGGGAGCACAGAATCTGCTTGACCACAGATCAAGAACTATTATTATTTACTTTAACAGGCTTATTAATAGGATAAAAGTGAAAACAAAAAACAACAAAAACAAAATAAATCAAACAAAAAAGAAATGAATTCCACCACCTCCCAAAATAAAAAAAAAGAAATGAAAATGCATAGTGTCAATCTATCTTGTGGACTCTGTACTTACCAAGCAATCTGGTTTCCCTGTGTACATTCTCCTGTTGGTGTTATAGTCTCCTTGTGAGGACCAAGAGTTTCCCCAAATAGATTGCTGTGAATGAGGTGTTTATTTTTTTTGCCATAACTGGTTATTTTCCCTGTGCTAGTTGTCCTGTCCCAAAAGCAAGTGCAGGATTCTGTCTGAGAAGTGGTGAATCCTTCAATAATCTTCTCCCTAATCTGTCTGTGCTGTCTCTAGTGACACTATGATCACTCCAGATTACTGGAGCTGGATTTGCCAATACCTTTTGAAGGATGCAGAGTAGCTTTTAACAAAGTATGCTTTGGTAGCAAAAAGAGGAAAAAAGAAAGAGAAGTAAGGGAGGAAGGGAGGGAAGGAGGAAGCAAGGAGGGAAGGAAAGAAGGAAGGAGGGAAGGAAGGAAGGAAGGAAGAAAGGAAAGAAGGAAGGAAGAACTTATGGCCCATCTCTGAAGAGTTGATTCTCAAGGTCCAAAAGCAAGTTCGCACAATGTTTCTCTCTGTAGTTCAGTTCAATGACCATGGAGGACAAGCCCATTTTGCTGTATGGGAGGCAGAGTAAGGGGAAGTTGATAGGGTCCCAGACACAAACTGCTGCACAGGAATATGCAGGTTTATATAGGCCACTGGGGCTGTATGGAGCACATTGGACACAAATCCCTTATTACAGAAATCAGAGATGAGATATAACTCTGTAGTGACTATGTATTCAAAAGATAAAATGGTCATATTTTATGAACAACTTTATGCCCAAAGACCATCAGTGCCAATGAGACTAGGAAATATCTTAGAAGATAATAAACCAATAATGCTCACCAACAAAAAACAGCAGCCCTGTCTGCTATCATCATGTTCCCATGAGAAGTAACTACCACGGGTTTCCACATCTTGAAGAGGAAGGACGGAGGAAGGGTGCATTCAAAACTCTCATGCCGCAGAGGTCCATATTTATGTAGAATTGTGTTTATGAATTAAAAGTTCATTAAATATGGAGAGTGTTTAACTATATCAGTAGCAATGCCTCTACATCATGCATGGAAACAACCTTTATAAAAGCTTCATTCTCCTGTGAGGGTTCTTCTATTTCTCAGAGTCACAATGAGAATCCCAGGCCATGCAACTCACTCCTCTGTGTATAAGTGCAGAGTGCATGCAAGTGCAGCTCTTTCTGTGCTGATAAACTCTGCACAGGCCCTGCAATGGGAGCTCTGGACAGGAAGCCTCATTAACTCCATTTTGAGTTAAACCAGAGGACTCATCATGGGTTTTGGACGGAGTTGGGTTTTTATGCTGACTATTAACCATGGTAATAATTTAATTCATTTATCTTAAATAAAAATGCTGCTGCTGGGTGGTTTTATGTATAATTGTGTGTGTGCTTGCTGGTGCATGTGTGTGATATTACGACAGTATCCCTTTGTTTACAAGTGTCCAGTGTGAGGTGACGCTGGTGGAATCTGGAGGCGACCTGAGAAAGCCTGGAGGTTCTCTGGGACTCTCCTGTGTAAATTCTGGACTCACCTTCAGTGATTATTATATTAGTTGAATATGGCACTTTTCAGGGCAGAGACCGGAGTGGGTTGGTTTTATTAGAAATGCAGCCAATAGTCAAAAAATAGAGTATGCTTCTTCTGTGAAAGACAGATCCACCATTTGAATGGATGATGCCCCAAACATTGCCAATTTGCAATTGAATGTACTGAAATCTGAGGACACACCCTGTATTATTGTGCAAGACACAGTTTAAGCTAGTCAATGTACACTCAGGCATAAACCTCAGCTACAGTGAAGGGTGGTCCAACAGGGGGCGTTCATGTTCCACCAGCACAAGGACCATCTTCAGGAGCTGACACATGTGTGGTGAGGTTTTTTCTGCCAGGGGCTGTGATTTCCCTTCACTTGCACTGGAGAATTACTAAGTTGTACATTCAAGACCCAAAGCATTATATGTAGTGATACTTTATTCTTGTTTCTTTTTGTTACTGGAAGGAAGTGGACACTTTGTGAGACGAGAGAAACAATAGTAGTCAGCCATTAACTTAACTGAAGAGGAAGATGTCATTGCACAACACAGAGAAGAGGTGGGGGAGGGGAGGAGGCAAATCATTGCAATACTTGAAAAGTTGCTGAGGTTATTGGACACAAAATAGTGCACTGAAATATAAACCTAGACTTAACTAACAGTAAAGTGTTCATAACTGAATAATGGATGCTTTCTTGTGCATTTGCTAAAGTATTACATTCCAGATTATTAGGTTGGCTGTCAATAATGCATATCCACTTAATTTCACTTCATTATTTGCAACCTTCTCATTGTAGCATCACTTATTCAACTTCTCTGTGATTCTCAATTTGAATGGTCCCATATCAGCAAAAAGCTCACACATTTTACTCCAAGCACACCAGAGAGAGAGGGAGGGAGGGAGAGAGAGAGAGAGAGACAGAGAAAGAGACAGATAGAGAATCCAGTTAGGTGTTTTTTTACATGGGTTGTTAACTTGCTGAGCTTCTCCAAGCAATGCAATTGGTATTTAAAGTCATTTATTCATGCTGACAGATCTTAGCAGAGCATTCAAGCTAATAAAAAGAAAAAGAGGGTCCTTTGCTGAAAACTGAACCATTAAGAATTTATGAACATCAGAAACATTGTATGAAACAGTTTCAGAAGATTAAGACACAAGATATGAGAGTAAGGAATAACTTTTCAAAGTAGAGTAGCACACATGGAAGATAGATTAGACTGTGTGTCTGTGTCACGCACAGTAGTACTTCACAGGATATCAGGGTATCAAACAATTTTTTTTTTTTACGAAAGAGCGCTAAAGAGCCTGTCCTTCACTCATTGACTACACCCATTTATCAAGATCTCTTTGGTATTCTAGGGGGGCAGAAAGGCCAGGATGAGGCAGGGAAAACTGGATTCATGGAGTATTCACCATCATCATGGATCCAGCTCTGAGAAACACAGGGTGAGGCTGTAAATTGGGCAGAATCAGTACCTAATGTGACATCACAGAGTAATGCTGAAAATGATGGTTTGAGAGAACAATTAAATTTGTACCCTAAATTTTAATGTCATGTTTCTAAGGTCTTTGAGGATCATCAACTCAAATACAAAGACCATATTAAAACAAAGAAACAAATGATCAAAGACAAAATCATAGAAACTCAGGATTTTGAGATTTATGAGTATATCTTTCAAGAACTATCCCTCGAGGACAAAGTAACATGACATCTAACAGTACCCTGAACTTATTATCTGGATCAGAATGTAGTCTCTAATTTATTTTACCTTAATGCTCACACATATTGCTATTTTGTAATGGAACCAAATGAGTCCAGTGTTTTAATGAACCCTGTAACAGTCTTCAAAACCCTGAGATCAGAAGAAGTATATTGTTCCAGACTATCCCTGCTAATTGCATTGAAACATCACAATAGGAAATGATAGTTAGAATGAGAATAAAATATGGAACAAAACTCCAAATCAGGAGTGTCAGTTTTGCTAGTAGAGTAGATATTGATGCAATCTATGAGAAAGGGCCCTTGGTCACCCCTCATGCCTGGAACTGAACACACCATCTTTGTTCAGTCTTCAACCAAGCAATAGCAGTCAAGGGAAGACTAACTTGCTGTGCAATGGGATTGGTTGCTCACTACAGATGTCATGATTTGCATCAACTCCTCTGGTTTCCATTTTTGACTCAATGCTTTGAGGGAGCTGTGGGGAAGACGGCCAGGGGAAGGAAGTTTATTGACCACCGAGGTTTAAATCTACTTCATGGGCATGATTACAGGTCTATATTGCTGTTTTAAGGCATCTGAATTCCTTCTATGTCCCAGGCAATGCCATGTAGCCTGGGGTCAATAGTCTATATCCTCAGCCTAAGTAAAGAGTATTTTTGTCACTGTCTTCTCTATCAACATCAGTATCCCTGATGACATCTACACAATTCTGGTTGCATAAGAAGGAGATTTTGTGACATCTGCTGGAGACTGTGAGGGTCTCATATCATGACTCGAATATCTAGCATTTCATTTGTATGATGCTGTCTGGAACACAAGGAAATGCTGTTAGGTGATGTGCTTCAATGAAACCCAGCACAGCTAAAGACACCGAGTCTCCAGAATTAACCGTCTACATCTTCATCTACCCATCTTTCCTCTGTTTCCTTTACCGATATCTACTACTATGCTGTTCTCAGAATGAAAGTTATCAGAGTTTTGAAGTGAAAGTACTCTTAATAGGTGATGTGACCAAGAGAACACCTTACCTATTTCTACTGAATACCCACTGGTTGCCTTTAACAAAAAATGGAGTATTACGTTAACTTTTCAGGAACCATAATTAGGCATCTGAAGGCTGTGATTTAAACTTGAAAGCTTTTAAAATTTGCACTGCTGTACCTATCCTAATCAGGGTCCTTCCTTCTGCAGCCACATCTGTGACTGTGTTTCATTCACCAGCCATGATTCTATGAGTTTCATTTTTTTTAATGTGAAGAAAGCAAAAGAACTATGTGCACAAGGAGCAGCTTCTACTAAAGATGCAGGTCAGATTCCAACTTTGTTGTTTATGACTACCTTACATTTTGAGCTGATATTTAAAAGACAATATACTTCAGGAAGCCTTCAGGTACCCTTCTTCCTCCCAATCCCTCTCACAACAAGTTACCAGGGAGCATCCATTCTCTTTCCTAATACAGAGCATTCATTCTCTCTCCCAATACATAAAAACAAATAAAGTGTTACATTACTCAGTGTTCATAAAATGGCCTTGATATTTCTTTGTGTGTTTGAGCCAAATGTACAGAAGGACATCGGATCAGATTTTCTCATATGTCCCAGGATCCTTCTGCATTTAAACTCTGAAAATTTTTGTTCCTTCAGTAGTTCCTTATGTAGATAAATAGATCCTTATGATTACTATTGTTATTCCAATTAACTCTTTAATTTTTAACTTCAGATTCAATTAGGTCTTTGGAAGGAGGAACAGAAAAGGGAATAATATGTACATTTCATGACCACAGATGTCAACCCATCACTGATAAATTTAAGGAGAGAGAGAGAGAGAATAAATGAGAATAGAGTTACCATCTTCAGGAAAAATTATCTTAATGTCTTCAATAACTACTCTTTTGTGGCAAGATTATATTTGTTGTAAGTGTTATAGCTGTGAAGAATCTAACTACAGAATAAGAACAAGAACATTGGGCACTCTGTTTGAGACCACTCCACAATCTGTTTAACTTTGGCTAACAATATGAAATGTTGCTACAGTAGGTTAGAGCCTTAGTTATTGCCTCTAATTATTCTGCCTTTTCCTTCCCATCACAGCAAGTGAGTACCAATTTTGACCAAACCACGTGAAGTAACATGTCTACAAAACCATTCCCAAACTCAGGTCATGGATCACATGGGAAAGAAGCACTTTGTCCAAGGAATCAAGATACCATAAAGGTATCGTGAAGTAAGAAGACATCTGGAACCAAGAATATATTGAGATGCATCTTGTTAAGAATCATGACCTCATCTTAATG
Source organism: Nesogale talazaci (assembly GCA_004026705.1). NCBI lineage: Eukaryota > Metazoa > Chordata > Mammalia > Afrosoricida > Tenrecidae > Nesogale > Nesogale talazaci. Next base: position 180,048 of record PVJH01000415.1, on the reverse strand, counting down.
CTTATTCATGACTATGCCTGTGAAGTCTGTTCCACATCCATAATCCTATACATTTACTTATTGGTATACTTGTCTAAAACTGTAAATCAAGGCCACTTTTTTTTAAAGGAGCTTACTTTGGGGAATCTTCCAGATCAGTCCTTGCTGGATCCAAGGTAAGCAGACCCCTTTCCCTTTCATGAAGCTCCTATCCCTGTTTCTCAGCAGGAGTTGGGTTGGGGACATCTTACACATCACTTTTTGCTGAGTGCATTATTAAATATAAAAGTACACCCTCTCTTAAAGAGATCCTAGAGTAGGAATCAATTCAATGACAATGCGTGTGGTGTTGGTGTTATCACAGAAAAGATGATGGGGTCAGACTTTCTCTTTTTACTTTCCTAGAAAACTGGGAACTTCTCCCCTTTATTCCCCTTTATTTGTAAAATGCAGAGCACTGCACCAATTTCCAGGTAAAATCTCAAACTTAGTAAAAAAAATTGCATCATGTATAGTGTTCTCCAGAATCCACCGATATTGTCCAAAATTCATGAATTTCTGCATAGTGGTCACCTCTCCGCAGAAGTGTTGAGATTCCAAAAAACTCATTGACATAATGAACTTCCCATACTGTGTCTTCAGTAATGACTTTCCCTGTTCCTAGTTTTCCAAGAATGGGCCCAGGAGTGAAGAAGCCCTCACAGATCCTCTCCCTAAGCTTTGCTGTTTCTATGACTTGTGTTGGCAGAGCTGGATTTCTCAAAACCTGCAGAGGATGTTGAAATAGTTGTTAGCAATACACCTTAGTAGTGTAACACAACCTCTCATCCCTAAGGACCTGCTGATTAGTCTCCAGAACAATGTCCACCAAGCAGTTCTCATGCAGCTGAACCTATGGGCACTGAGGGCACAGCTGTCTATGACCGTGTAAGTAGAACAGTGAGAGGACTCATCGACATCACAAACTCAATGTCCCAGCAATAATGACATTGGTCTAGGGATAACGTGGATTGTGGAAAGCACAGGGGGTAGACTTGTGGGACTGGGGCAATGGGGGGAGCAGGGGAGCAAGGAGCTTTCTGTTAACCTGTAAAGTTTCCATTCCTTCCAAAATATTTCCTTCAAATAACCCCTCTTCCTTATTATTTATTACAGAGCTCCACAGATATTTGTTCATTTGTGGATTTAATGCATATACAAAATTGGTTATGTGCACTTTATATTCAGATACTGTTTGTATCTTTGATAGCTATGACATGTATTTAACACCTTTTGTATACTGAGTGGCTGTATGGGAATGAATAAAATGAATGTACAACATAACAGATGAGATTCAACTGAGAGAACTTAGTGTAGAATCATAGTCACAAACACCTGTTTAATATAGAAATATAACTCAGAAATTAATTACTTCTAATTAGTTACCTTTTAAAGTTTCATCTAATTGAAGTAGCAGCAGCAATAGCAAAGTCTAATAACTTCCCTACACAAGAAACAGATAGTTGAGTTATCCACTATCATCATGGGTATTCACATCTTAAAGGGAATGAGAGGACACAGTGAGCTCTCATATCACAAAGATTGTTGTGTGTGTAATATGAAGTTTATAAGTATAAAACTACTTTTTAAGCAATTGATAATATATAATAAAGAATTGCTTGATATAGGACCTCTTTGAAAGCTCTATTTTCCTTTGAGAGTGCTTGTGTTTCTCTGAGCCTGCAGGAGCACTCTGGCACATAATCTCTACTTATCTGCTTCTAAGTATCCGAGGTCATGCAAATGCAGCTCTCTGCCTGCTGATAAACTCCTGAGTCCCTGATGTGAGAGATCACAGAGGACAGTCCCAGTCTCAGGGCTCTTTGCTGTTGCTGTTCTGTCACCAGAAGCCAGTTCACAAGTCACAATATGAAATTTATACCAACCTTTGCTTTCGTTTTGGCCATTTTACACGGTAATCATTGTAGACCTGCTGTGTATGTGTGTATAATCAGGAGTATATTTGTATGTATGTATGTCTAATCAATGTGCCTCTGTGTTTGCAGGTGCACAGTGTGAGGTGAAGCAGGTGGAGTCTGGAGGAGATCTTAGAAAGCCTGAGTGGTCTCTGAGTCTCTCCTGTGCAGCCTCTGGTTTCACCATCAGTAACTACTGAATGAACTGGATCCACCATACTCAAAGGAAGGGCCTGCAGTGGGTGGCAGACATTAATGGTTCTGGTGAAACCACACACTACACTGATTTCATGAAGGGCCGATTCACCATTCCAGAGACAATTCCAAGAACACACTCTATCTTCAGATGAACAGCCTGAGAGCTGAGGACATGGCCATGTATTACTGTGCTACTGACACAGTGAGGAAAAGTCAATGAGAGTCCAGACACAAACCTCTCCTGCATGGAGGAGACTGGTCTCCAGGGGGCTCTCAAGACCCACAGACCATAGGACTCAGACCCAGGAGCAGGTGCAGCTGGAGCTTTAAGGTTGACTTGTTTCCTGTGATGATCTGCGGATTCTTCTGAATCTCACAATTTCCCTAGAGAATCGCTCTCTAATTTAAAAATAATAATTCTGTGCCTACTCCTGATATCTGTGAATTCAAAAGTAATGTTGCAGGAGGAGAATGTAGACCATGCTCCATCAGCAAGCAGTTGCCCCATAAGGGCAGAAAATGACTGTGAGGGGTCTTTGCATCAGGGTTCTCATGAAGCACAGGTAAATAGTCTCCCATCAGACTCGGGGCAAATGGGGATCTGGACAAAGAAAACTAGTAGGTGACTGACTATTGGATGAAATGTTTGACAGTACATTCAGCTACCATACTGTGTGAGTTATTCTGATGATCATTTAGTCAAAAATCTAGGCCCATCAGCCTATTTATTATTTGTTTCTTCACATTATACCGCTTTGTTTTTGCTTGGTTGTTTTTCCTACCCATGGTGGCCTAGTATTTTATTTTATTTTGTCTTTTCTGGAAACCCATCTTCAAACTTAAATTCACCAAATGTATTTTATTCTATGGATTCTAATACTCTGCATCTTCAGCCCATAATAGTCAAGACAGATACTCATTTATCTGTGAAAATCTAAGACTTAGAGATATCTCTAGGACCAAATGGGATCATTCATGTCAGATGTTGTATGTTCACCTTCGCAGGCCCACGGAATGTCAGCCACTTTTTCTGGTTTCACCCAGAGGGTGCACATTTGTCCTGTTAATCACCTCTCCTTCCCAAGCTGGTGGTGTTGCTACTAATTTATTACAGGATCTCAGTAATTACATTTCCAGTATCTACTGGCATACAGTCTTAGGTGAGAAATTTCAGATCTTTAAGTATAAAGTTTAGTATAAAATGTAAGATTTCATGTGAATAATTTTATTAATGAATTTCTGGGTTGATGGTGCCTGCCTATCAAAAGAAAGAACCTGTGGTCTTAAAGGCTTGATAGTAGACAAGCGGCCTTCTAGCTCAGAAGCAACAAAGTCCACATGGAAGAAGCATACAATCCTGTGTGATCAAAAAGTGTTATAGAGGTCAGGTATCAGGCAGCAAAGAACAAAACAATCATATAATTGTAAGCTTACCTTCCCAATATCATTGCTGAAATTAAAGGGATGCATAAGCAAATGTGGTGAAGATAACTGATGGTGCCAGGCTATTCAAAGACATAGCACCTGGAGGTTTACAGACTAGAAGGTAAACAAGTGGCCATCTAGTTCAAAAGCAGCAAAGCCCACCTGGAAGAAGCACATCAGCCTGTGTGACTGCGGGTTATAGAAAGGATCAGGTCTCAGGCATCAAAGAACAAAACATCATATCACTGTGAATGAGAGGGAGTGCAGATTGGGTACCCAAAGTCCATCTGTAAGCATTTAAGTATCCCCTTACAGTAGAGTCACAGGGAGGAGAAGAGTCAGTCAGGGTGCAGTGTACCAATGATGAAACATATAACTTTCCTCTAGTTCTTAAATACCACCCCCCACCCCACTATCATGATCCAAATTCTACCCTACAAATCTGGCTAGACAAGTGCATGTACACTAGTACAGATAGGACCTGGAAACACGGGGAATCCAGGACAGATAATCCCTTCAAGACCAGTGGTGACAGTGGTGATACCGAGAGGGTGGAAGGAAAATGGTGTAGAAAGGGGAACTGATTGCAAGCATATACATATAGCCTCCGGGCTTATAGGTGGACAGCAGAAATGTAAGTGAAGGGAAACATCATACAGTGTAAGATCTGACAAATAATAATAGTTTATAAATGATCGAGGGTTCAAGAGGGAGAGATACCAGGGAGGGAGGGGGGAAATGAGCTTATATCAAGGGCTCAACCAGAAAGCAAATGTTTTGAGAATGATGGTAGCAAAAAATGTACATGTGTGCTTGACACAATGGATGCATGTATGGATTGATAAGAGTTGCACAAACCTTTCTGCATTAGAAATGTTTTCTGCTGTCAAAGCTAAATAGCTTTAGGGTGACATGTACTCTTTAAAAAAATTTTAGGGAGCTGAGCCCTGGTGGTGTAAGTGGTTGAGTGTGGAACTGCAGCCTGTGGGCTTGGTGGTTCAAATCCAGTGGCAGTTCTCAGGAATGGCACTGGGTAGCACCCACGACCATCAGAGGCAGTGATGCCCACAAAAAAAAAATTAGGCATCACTGCCCTCTGGTGGTGGGAGTAGGAGGCCCAGCCTTTGCTCCTGTGTAGCCGCTGATGGAATTGAACCTCCATCCCAGTGAGCCGCAGTCCTGAGCACAACCACTATGCCACCGGGGCTCAGCCAACATGTACTCTTTACACAGTAGAATGACTCGTGTAGACTTAGGAGTGTAGTTGTTGAAGAAAAGCTCTTAATTTTTAGTGACTCACAAAAGCCATTCCTATTTACAGCAAACATTGAGTTGCAGGCACTTTTGACTGATCTCAGTGAGATTGTTAGAGTGAGCTGATCTTCAAAATCTATAATTGTTACCATAATTGAATGCATAAAATAAAATTTGTACCTGACCATTTAAATATCCTTGAATTTGTTGTGTCTTATAAATATGCAAATCCTTGAGAGTAGAGGATGATAGCCTTTATCCCTAAAGCCATCCTCCATCCCACCTCTTCAACTATCTCTCTCATCGTTTTCTGTGACCTGGAAAGACCACTCAAGATGCCATGGCAGAGGCATAGTCTGTGCATGAATAAGTATTCACCTAAACAATGCCTTCATGTTGTCCATTTGAGGATATAATGTATTCCTGGAATTGTCTCTTGACATGGTGAATCACCCTTCTTAGATTCAGTGTCCTATAGGTAACTACTAACATCACCACTAATATTTGTGTTTGTGTCCATTAAAAAATAAATCTGATTTGGGAGAATACAGCCAGTATTCTCCTTGGAGTCAAATGTGGTGAGACAGCATCTCCACCTACTTTGGAAATATTTTCAGAAGAGCCTAGCTTCTGGAGAAACATATGATGCTGACAATAGTTTTGCTTTATTTTTGCATATTTGCACTTATCTATTTGAAAATGTTCCAAAATATGACATTTAAAAATAATCTTACATTAATCTTAATGATAATTTTGACATTTTCCAGATGTTGTTATGCTTTTATATTTTCTATCAATAATGAATGTCAATGATGAGTTGAAGCTGTTCATGTAATATTGTTATCTAAAGCTGATCATATGTACAATAAGTTAGCATTGACAATGATTTGTTTATGGAATCCAAAAGTAGGTCACAAAGAATTTATAGCTAGAACATATAGTCTTTGGATAAGAAAGAAGGCAGTAATAACATAAGATAATTCTGCATGACTAATGAGTTATTCATCAACAATTTCCCTACATATTCAAGAACACACAACAATGGCTACACCTCAGTGGATTGAGTCCTCAGGAATCAAACCTACACCAGCAGATGTGGGGTAAGTTGGTCTCTTGATCCACTACAGGGTTTTTCCATGGCTGACTGCACTGGGCGACACCCATGGTAGTGACTTCACTGTCCTGACCCTTGCTCTGGTTGAGACTCCTGAATGACCTTCCATCAGCAGCTATTGGACAGAGAGCCTTGGGTTTTAACAGCTTATCACTCTGGTGCCCACCATCAAAGCCAGTTAATCACCCAGCACCACCTATGCATAGCCTCCAAATACAACTCTGGTTTGCACTTGACAAAGATCAGTGGGATTGCTGAGGATGGCAGAGTGAGTCTAGGCACAGACTTCCCCTGAGTCAGCCTGCAGGGGGTGCTCATAACCAATCAAGAGCAGAGGTGCCCACAAAAAACAAACAAACAAAACAATGCAGGGAGATTGAGAAAGGTTTCCAGCTGGGTCAGGGGTTTCTCCAAAGGTTCAACATGAGCCTCCCTTCAAGGACACTGCATTTCAGGACAAAAGCTTGTGTTGTTGCACTGACCCCTGAGCCCCAGCCCCAACCTCTCCATGGAGGCAATGGAAAATCTAATCTCATCAAGTAGGGCTTAAATGTCTATGCCAACTTTAGATAGAAAGTAGCTGTCAAAGTCTGTGATCTAGTATCCAAATGTTAGGATATATCTGCTTTAATAAGAAGGGAGATTTTTTTTGGGGGGGGCAATTGATCTATAATTGGCTATTGCAATTTCACATGTGTACATAATCCTATACTGATATAATACAAAGTGCTTTCTCTAATTTTGGTTTGAAAATAAATTGTTGAGAGAAATCTCTTGTCTTGTTCCATATTCAGAAAGCTCCAGTTCAGCATTTTTGAAATCTATTTTAATTGAGAGTTGGTAGCAAAGGTTATTTAGTGAATATTGGCATCTCTTTTCTACAGACTATCTCATTCTCCTATTTAAAGTAAATCTACTCACTACACTAGCAAATAACAGGCCATCAACTCCGTCAAAAATAGATACATCTGTTCCTCGACCATCAACCAAAACTCCCACCCCTGCTGAGAGAAGCCTTAAGAAGACAGTTCTATAACTATGGATTGGACCTGGAGAATCCTCTTCTTGGTAGCCACCACTATAGGTAATGGGGTCCTGAGTCCCAGTGAGTAGAAGGGATTATGGTTTATACAAATGAAAGTAATCCACCTCTCTCTGTTCTCAACAGGCAGCCATGCCCAAGTCCCGCTGGTGCAGTCTGAAAGCAAGCTGAGGAAACCAGGGGCCTCTGTGAAGGTCTCTTGCAAGGCTTCTGGATACAGCTTCACCAGCTACTTTCTGCACTGGGTGCAGCAGAGTTCTGACCAAGGGTTTGTGTGGATAAATTGTGGCAGTGGTGCCACAAAGTATGCTCAGAAGTTTCAGGGCAGAGTCACTATGACGAGAGACACATCCACAAACACAGCCTACATGGAGTTGAGCAGTCTGAGCTGGAGTAATTGGGTAAAAGTAACAAAGAAGCATGAAGTCACTCAAGTTATTAAATACTTCCTACAATTGAGTCAATTCCAACCAATAGGGTCTCTATAGGACAGTAGAGAACTGTCACTGCGGGGTTTTGGGACTCTATCTCTTTAAACAAGGAAATTGCCTTATCTTTCTCCCACAGAGTAGCTGATGATATCAAACCAATGACCTCATCGCTAGAAGTTATGACAATCTTTTGAACAAACTAAAGTGGAAATCTTCCCAAGTCTATTGAAACTTGGCGTTGTTTCACAAAGTGTATTTTGTGGACCAAACATCTTCAGGAAGGTGTGGTGGTCTCCAGATGGTAATGGTGGCTGTTATTTGAGAGGCAGGCTATCTAGGGGGGATCTTGATAGATCTTCTGGAAGGACACCGGATGATCCCTTTACAGAAAGATATTTTCACAAAATTGGTAAGTGTAATCCTGCTAAGGTTCAGGAAATATGTTGTTTTGTTTGTTTTTACAACCACAACAACATGCCTGACCAATGAATGAGTGTAGGGAAGACTATGAGTCAGACTTGAGGGGAAGGGTGAATCAGGATCGAGTCCACGGTTCTTAACAATAAGAATTACCTAAGCGTTAGACTTTAAAAGCACTGTGTCAAAGATAGGTATTTAGGAGCCATAAATAAAATCCAATGTATATAAGCATTTATAAAGGATATAAATGAAATAGTGTCAACACATTAATTCAAATTTCCCAACATAATTCTTTTTGGGTTAGACTCACCCAGATCCCAATGTGATAATCTTATTAAAGTCTCTCATTTAAGCCTATCTTATCTCCATCAGCCTTCCAATTGATCCACTTACACCACACCTAGCAATTATCTCAGAAACATCAGTAAGAACAAGCTAAATGCAATGCCCTTTTCCCACAACTTTAGAAAATTTTACCAGAAAGCTAATATATAAATGCAAACACAAAATCTTAACAAAAGCAACTTAGTTTGAAAAAAAATATTTTACGCCCCCCAAATTAAAACATCACAATGTATCATTTTCCTTCTAGTATAAATGTGAAATTCATAGTAACTTATTTAAACTTGTAGTGCATAATGACACAAATAGTTATAATGTTTAACAAGTAACTGAGAAGTGGTTTATCTCAGAGACCCTTTAAGAGACAGGCCTGGAAACTTACTTTTGAAAAATCAACATTTGAAAACACTATGAGACATGGTTCTTCTCTGAAAAATATAAGTTAAAAACAACCCAATATCAAATTCTATCTAAACACTCTTGAAATTAGAATATGAAAATTACTGTCTCTCACAAGCAAAAGATGCTCTTTTGGCATGTCACCAGAACAACCAGGGGCAGTGAGATGAAAGGTCAGGACTCCACCATGACTTTCACTTTCTCTATGGTGGAGAAAGGTCTGTGATCAGCCACTCCCGAGAAGTAATGAGTAAAGGCTCCTTTTGCAACAAACTCAGAATGAAAACTCGAAAATACTGGGTGGGGGCCTGCACTCATTCTGATGAATTTGCTCCAAAAGAAAAACTGACCTGTGAAGGGTAACTTGTGTCTGCTCAGATCTCAAGGAGAGCCAAGAGGGAAACCACAGCCCTCCACAAGCTTGGCTGTGGCACCCTGACTCACTCGAAGCTATTGTGTCAATGCGGACTCAAAGAAACCCTATAGGAAAGGGTTGATATCCCCCTGTGAGTTTCTGAGACTCTATCAGAGTACAAAGCTCAGTTTTTCTCAGTCCCACTGCCCTTACACAGTCTTAGAAATAGCCAGGAAAATGCTAGTCACACTACTCACCCTTTTCCATTCCCAGTTGTAGAGGCTGGAGAAGCTGAGATATCAGTCTGGAACTTTCTGTTGACTCCAGCAGGTTGAGGGCCTGATGAATCCAAGATGGGCAGATCAGGTGGGAGGCAGCTTCCTCACAGGCTATGCAGATGGATGAATTCAAGCTATATAGGAAACATGGCAAGACGCAGTCCTTGTCTGGGGATCCACATGCTGAGGACCTGATCAAAAGCTATACATCTCACAGAGAGAATGTGCTTATATTTATAGTGGGGAAAGCCATCCCCTACAGGATACCACCTCCCACTCCTTGGTTGTTGATAGAAAATCTATTCATGAGAAGCAATGGCATTATATCAAACATTATCCCTGGGCTGACATCCTCGTAAAGTCTAACGCTCTGATAATCATGTTGGAGCCAAGTGAACACAGAACCTAAATCATTGCACGTCACCAATCTGCACCACCAATCCAAGTGATTTCAACAACATGGAAAACTGTGAAAGGGAAGGAGGGATGAGCAATTCCCTTCCTGAAAGAGCTTTATCAAACGGAACCTCATAGATGCCATATAGTCAATGAGGCCTCTGTGTGGGCCTGAAATTTTCTCCTGAAAATTCTGGGAAATCTCGCCGCTGGATACACAAGACTCTGCGCCCACAGGACTGTGACTTCATGAGTCAGAAGGAGACTTTATGGACTGGTATCAGACATTTGGGCTAATATCAGACTTATGACCTTGGAATGGACTGGGTTGGGATGCTTTCTCAATGTTCCACTCCTCTTGTATATGTTTATGAATTTGTTTCTCTAGACTACCTGGACTAACAAAATAGCCATCACATTTGTTACTTTATTGTATAAAACTTTACTGAATATTACATACTGTTATAATGTCTTTTAAAATAATTTTATCCCATATTATCTAGTCATAAAATTTTCTTTTAAATTCTCTCATGCACTAAAATAAATAGTTTCTCTTACAAATATACAGTTGTTAAACTTTGTCCTTGACTACTGAGTCATCTTGCAGATGTTGGGTCCAGAGAGGGTCGGTGAACCACCTTAGGGAAATACAACTACTTGAGATGCAAGAGTGGCAAAAGGAGATTATTCACTAATTCGAGTTAGGGCTTGTTACGCTTTGCCAGACAAGAACAACTCAGTGACTTGTGAATCAGAGAACAAGTTCATGAAAGAAAAAGATAGAGAAAAACAAAGTAGGAGAAAGAAGAAAGACCTGCACAGGTGGTGAGCGAGACCAAGTCTTATGCAGGAGTCATCCCTAGAGAGAAGCAGGAGGAGGCGGTCCTGTTAGTTTACAGGCTCAGGTTTTTATTGGGCTGAATAAACAAAACTGATCTCGGTAGCTATGCAAGCAAGCAGCAGTTACAGGAGCAGAATTCTGCAATTAGCCTTAACACCAAGGCTATCCCGGGAACACAGCGTATGGGGCCTTTTGACACTTTATAGATTAGGGTTGAGACACTCACGGACAGACAACGACTGGAGCTCAGAAACCTCCCAGTCCTATGACAGATCTAGGCTGAGGCACCCAAGGACAGGCAGTTACTGGGACTCAGAAACTGCCTCATTCTAAAATGGTTCTTGTGTGGCTAATAGGTTAGCCATCGCCAACACAGGTGTGTGTGTGTGTGTATATATATGTGTGTGTGTGTGTGTGTGTGTATGTATGTATGTATGTATATGTTTTAACAATGCTTCTGGAATGATTATTAATTTCCTGTGTATTTTTTAAAAACACTCTAACAGGGGCTGAGCCCCGGTGGCGTAGTGGTTGTGCGCGGGACTGCGGCCCACTGGGACGGAGGTTCAATTCCAGCAGTGGGGCTGGGCCTCCTACTCCCACCACTGAAAAGCAGTGATGCCCCCCCCCCAAAATAAATGAATACAAAAAATAAAAAAAATAAAAACACTCTAACATTACAGCACTTACTGTACTTGGAGTCAGTGTACAAGGAGGCTGTTGTTGTTCAGTGTCATTAAGTTAGTCTCAAATCATAGTGACCTGTGTACCACACAGACAAACACTAACCTGCCCTAAACCATCCTCATAATCATTCCTATATTTGAATATCTTGTTGTCTTTGTCAATCTAAAAAGTTTTCCTCTTGGTTTCTGCCCCTCTACTTTACAATCACCAAGGTTGAAGTGATGATTCTCTTGTATTTGCCTATGTTTTTCAAATACAGAAACACTCTAAGGTTTTACTTATATGAAATTAGAAAATGCATTTAAAAGAAAAAGAAAAAAGTCAGAGCTGCTAGGTGAATTCTGACTCATAGAACCAGCGGGAGCAGAGTAAAATTTCTTTAGTTTGATAATAGTTGTATGGATTGTATATCCTTGAAGGCAGGTATCTTATCACAGACAGTACTGTGTTTCATAATGGGTTTAGCAAGATCCTTTCTGACAATGAATGCCATGCCATTCCCTTGACTGTGCTGTTTCTGGCTTAGTAAATCCTATAGTTTTCTAATTCAATTTAGCCAACATCAGTCAGTCCTTTTATGCTCACTAATGCCTAGAAGACCATCAATATTCATGAATACTCTTTAATTTTTGACCTCTTTCAATTTCCCTAAATTCATAGTATGCAAATGACCAGTTCTGGTCCTTAGACTTTTGCAGCTGTTTCTCTTTACCGTCAGTCATGCCCCGTCAGCAAATGAAGATCCTGAGGGCTCCACTCCCAGAGGCTTTACTCAAATCCCGTCATCAGGGCTGACTCCCCTCCAAGAAAGCAGCCTCTCCTCAGTCCCATTGTGAGTACCCTTGACCTGGAGTGGCCCGTGCTCTGGCAGTAGCTTCATCAGTTTTCTACTTCCTTTGCTTAAGCTTTTAGAATTCAACAATGCTTCAAAGTTATGCATAAGATTTTAGCATTTTACTTGTAGAGGAGAGAGGGGTCCTTCTGCATTGTCTGTTCTTAGTCTGGAAGCTTTGCTGAAATCTGCTCACTTTGGGCGACCCTGCTGGCATTTGATGTAGTAGTGGCACCTCTTCCAGCATCTCAGCAAAACACAAGCTACCACAGTATGATGAAATAACAGGTGATGAGAAAATAAAATCAGTTCTTCAGAATGTATCAAACAAGTTCTGGATAATATTTTCAATGCAATAAATAAGTGGCGCATTTCAATTAGATATTTTCAATCATGAAGTTAACATTGAAGTAGAAGATCCTTAAGGATATCAGTAGTTAAATAAATAAGTAAAGAAGTGGGTCTAGCAAACTAGAGTCAATGACTAATGTGGCTGTCATGTACTTGATGTCATTTTCATGATTGAAGGTATAGGGGTGGATTCTAGCCTGTCAATCTGGAGATAGCCAATGAGACTTCTGTGTGAGCATGGCTTTCCCTGAGAATTCAGGGAAGTCCCATGGTATTTCCCAGTTGGAGAAGAGGGACTTGATTTACTTCCCTGAGAGACGGTCTACTGATAAAATGAGATGACAGCATGCTGGTCGATCCTGATTCCTGGAGAACGGAGGAGCCAGAGGAGAAGCGATATGGGCTTGCTCTGATGGAACCAGACCTCTGTGGCTAGAGGAGTCACAGGGAGACCCCTGCCAGCACTGACATGCTCCCACCACCAATGGATACTGCTGATGAACCCTGAACCCTGGAAATGTGGAACCATGGGAAGACCCCTGCCACCACCAGGATGCCTCTACTGCACATGCTTCATGAGTCAGAAGGAGACTTTATAGACTGGTATTGGACATATGGGTTAATACTGGACTTATGACTTTGGACTGGACTGGGTTGGAATGCTTTCTCAATGTCCCGTTCCTCTTGTATATAAACCTGTCCCTTATATCCAGATGCATGTTTATGAATCTGTTTCTCTATAGTCTACTCAGACTAAGACAATCAATATATAGCACACTCCACCAAGAACAAAACATATTTTCTCCATTTACCTAGGGTTAATTTCAGAAATAATGGTAAGCATGAAATGGATAGAGATAGAACCAGGAACATGATAGCTGGATAGATAGCTAGATAGATAACAGGTAGATGACAGATATAAAATATGGACAGGCTATATGGAGAAAATTGACAATTAAATCAATAATTCAGCAGATTGATAGACCAGTTAATAAATTTTTGATAGATAGATGACAGATATACAGCAGAGGTAGGAAAATGTATAGCCCAATGAGAGAGAGAAAGAGAAACTCTTTCACAGACTCCAGTGTCTTTGTGTATTCAGCTTCAGGGGTTTGGCCCGTGTCCAGGCTCCACAGTTAGAGAGAGATGGTAACAAGGGCCAGGTATACCCTGAGTATTCAGAGGGTGACAAACTCATCTTTGTCTTTAATCTGCACAGATTTGTCTGATAACTCCGAGGAATTTTTACATTCCCTGAGATTTGTTTCCTCTCGTCAGGCAGCTAGAAGAACAGGGCAGACCTGGATGGTAGGAGGAACCTGAGAGGTCTGTTGGGTCCATTCTAGAGATCAGATTTCTCAAAGTCTTCAGTAAGGAAACAGAGTTACTTTCTTTTTGTTCAGAATTACTTTTTCTAGCCTGGACATAATGCCCCACAGAGAGGAAGGAGAGACAGTCTGTGAGTGCCCCCCGAGCAGTTGGGCTGCAGCCTCACACCGGGTTTCAAATCAATTTTCCCCACCCCTTGAGTGTGGACTGAGAGATACACTGAGTGGAGAGTCACCTCTGAATACATTACGGGGTCAAGGTGCCAATGCCATTGTGTGTGAGTGTGTGTGTGTGAGTGTGATATTATTAGGATCAGTAGTCCCAAGAGCAGCACCTCCCCCTGTCTTGGATTTATAAGCTGGAGGAGTCTGACTTGGAGGGCAGGGCAGAAATATGCAAAGTGGAAGACATCCACTTTAGACCCATAGGCTCTCTCCACAGGGGAAGCGCCCTCATCACCCAGCTGGGTTCTCAGTGTGATTCCTCTCCATCCTTCTTCCAAGATGGGGTCTGCCACCCTAGCTCTCCTCATTGCTCTTCTCCAAGGTCAGATTCTCACAGGGTTTGACATCATGGAGGGTGTGTGTGAGTGTGTGTGTGTATGTGTGTGTGTGAGAGAGAGAAGAGGGAATCTCTGATCTCTGAACCCTATCTCCCCAGGTGTCTGTGCTCAGGTGCAGCTGGTGCAATCTGGGGCAGAGGTAAAGAGACCTAGGAAGTCTTTGGGGATTTTCTGTAAGGCACATGGATACAACTTTACTGAAAGTTGCAACAGCTGGATAAGGCAGCCACCTTGAAAGGGTTTGGAATGGATAGGAATGATTTAACCTGGTAACTCTGATACAAGGTTCAGCTCATCCTTCCAAGAAAAAGTCACTATCTCCACAGATATCTCCCTCAGTACTGTGTCCCTGCAGTGGAGCAGCCTGAAGGACTTGGACATGGCCATGTATTACTGTGTGAGACACACAGTGAGAGAAACCCCTTCCTAAAAGGGGCAGAAACCCTCAGGCTGATACAGCTGCAGAGCAGAAATCTCAGAGGCATCACTCAGTTCAACCAGAGAGCACAATGTCTGCTGTCTCCTAGAGAGTGTGAGAACAAGGACAGAGGCCACTGGCCTGACAGGGAGACATCTCCCCACGGGGTGAGTGCACTGATGCCTCTGACTAGATTGGTAGTTGGCCTACTGCACAACTTCTGATTAGCCACAGTGTTGTAAAGCAGATGATGTAAGGTTTTTTCATGAAATTCTTAGAGCTCAACCCTTGTTGCCCTTGAATAAACAGTAGGTACATTGTCCTTATAGAAAAACAAATTCCTCAGCTCAACGTTCCTGGCCTTTTTCTCACCAGGGTCATGCTGAATATTACTAGAACTTCTTTCTAATAAGTCACCATGGTCATTGTTTGCTTTCTAACTCAGTTGACTTGCCTGCATTCGAGTTGACGTGGGAAACAGTTCTGTAAAAATCTCCTGGTGGAGTGGTGGCGCTGTGTCATTAGTAAACTCCTCATGGATCCTAGACCTTGTACCCATCAGTCACATGCATAGGGAAATGCTTGGTACAGTTTCCTGGTTACAAGTGGTCTCTCCAAGAGGAGCCTTCAGAGCCTGCTGAGCCAAGATGACCTTGGTTCAGAAAAATCTACCTCCTTCCTGTCCCTCTTTCTCCTGAAGATGCTGGTCCTACCATCAGGTAGGACCATCAGGATACTTCTTAGTATCAGGAAGAAGGTATTGTGGATTGATTTCATTCAGGCAGCACTCAGGGAGAGGCATGGTGTACAGGGATCTCCTACTATAAGTCACTGGACTATAGACCTTGAACCTTCCAAGAAGCATTTCTCCCAACCCCTGACATCTGTGAGCACCAAGGACCCATCTGTGTATGACTGTGCAGGTGGACACAGAGAAGGAAGGCAGTGTGACCCTCATATAAACGATTCTGCAGGACAGCTCCAGGGCTGGACTGCTGAGCACAAAACGGGCTTTCTGTTTGTGTCAGTTTTGTTATTGTGGCTCTCAAATAGATTCAGTGAAAACTCTGTCTGCAATCATAGGGAGTATACTATTGTCTCCTAAATTGTAACAAAGACACTCTCACTGTCATACAGTTGATTATGACCCAACGTAACTCTCTCAGACAGGTTTGAACTACCCCTGTAAAAGGTACTTGCTTTGAAGTGGTTGGCCATGCAGAATTCTGTCATGTGATCTGTGACTTTACTCCTTAGTTTAGCTTAGTTAGTTGAAAGTATAGAAATTATGAGTTATTTATATAAACAAACCTGGAGTTTGCATGAAAGTAACAGCAAAGCAGTCAGTGAAATAGGCCCCGTGGGGCAGAGATACAAAGAAGGGCGGTGATGCTAAAAACTAAGTACTGGGCTTCTGACCACAAGGTCACGTGGTTGTAACCTAACATCCTCCCCTCAGGTGCTGAACTATTGTATCTTAAAGTCTAACACAGGGGATTTCCCTAACAAAAGGAAGGAAGACAATAAAACCCCTGCAAGTTGGTGCCCTTGAAAAGTGAAAACATGCAACAAAAGTAGGATGCAAATATCATCTACAAAATAAGTGATCAGAAAACTGGTTAGCTTATACCCTGTCAATGGTGGAAAATTTGTGAGTCTGGCGGGCTGAGGGTGTAGGGTGTTCAAGCAGCTTCACTGGGTCCCTGCTCTCCCCAGATTCATGGTGTGTTCATTCACTACACAGGATGGCATCTGTTAACAATATTACATCCTTTGTGACCTAAAAATTGAGTGATTTTTCTAAATTGATAGTATTATGGTGAAGGTAAAATCAGCTTACTTTGTTTTTATGTTAACATTTACTTAGAGAACTGTGACTCTTTCACAAAGTGAACTTTTGCATAAATGTTTTCTACATTTCTGAAAGTTACTGCAACTTGATATCACAAGTAGGGAGTCTTTAAGAATAGAAATGTGTTTTTTGAATATCTTAGGAGTAGATGTTCAAATTTTTGCCCAATTCCGAGGGAAGGCTTTATGATTCTTAAAAAATTCAACTGAATAATGATCATCTTTTCAATTAATAACACAAAAATGTAAAACAAAGAAAGTTTATCCAGATTTTATTCTTATTAAAAATCATATAAAAAGTGCGTAGATGTTAAAACAAAATGCAAAGACAAAAATATCCTAGAATAAAATTATGGATATTTTGTTTGTGATCATTTGTATGCCTGTATGAATATGAGATTTCAGATACAACCAAAAAACATGATTCACTAATTGAAAAAAATAAGTTCAATAGCATTAGAACTTTTTGAAATTGTATATGTTATGATAATCTAGTAATCAATATCAAGTTCCTAAAAAGAAAGAAAACAAACAATAAATACCAACAAACTTATCACTTGCTTGAGCAAAACTTAGTAAGCATAAAAGGATTTTAAAACGTTATCTTCAATAACATCTTTTGTGGGAAGATTGTATTTGTTGTTGTAACTAAGGAGAATCTGACTACAGAGTAAGAACAATTATGAACTTGGGACATTCTGTTTGAGGCCATGCCCCAACCTGTTTAAGTTTGTGTCACAATGTAAATTCCACGGCTTGTCCAAGGAACCTCCCCTTAGGACATGGTTTACACTTGCCCTCTCCCCCAGTGTCTGTCCCCCCAGTAGGGGGTTATATGTAGATCTCTGATGTTGGCTCCCCCTCACTGAATTGGGGAAATTCCTTGAAATACAGAAAAACATCTCATAATGTCCCCACACAAGAAACCGATGATAGAGCTGCTGACTGTCATCATGTGCGTCCATATAGCAAAGGCTGTTGGGTATGTCATATAAAGCTTATAAATGGAAAAATAAATTCCTTAAACTGTAGAACAATTAAAGCAATGCTTGATACAGAATCTGTTGAAGAGCTCTGTTTTCCCATTAGAATGCTTGTGTTTCTCTGAGTCTGAAGGAGAACAGTTGTCCATATTCTCTAATGATCTGCTTCTGAATACAGGGAAGATGCAAATGCAGCTCTCTGCCTGCTGATAAACCAGCCACAGTCCCTGATGTGGGAGATCTCAGAGGGCAGTCCCAGTCTCTGGTGCCTGCTATTACCATTCTGTGCCCAGAAGCTAGTCCACAGGACACATCATGAATTTTGCAGCAACCTTGGTTTTCATTTTGGTCATTTCACATGGCAATTGTGTACCCTGCTTGTCTTTGTGTAAAATGGTGAGTGATTTCGTTTGCATGTGCTTCGTCTGATCATGGTGCCACTGCATTTGCAGGTGTCCAGTGTGACGTGCAGCTGGTGGAGTCTGGGGACGATCTGAGAAAGTCTGGTGGGGGGATCTCTGAGACTCTCCTGTGTAGCATCTGGATTAACCATCAATAGCCATGGGATGAATTGGATCCACCAGGCTGAAGGAAAGGGTCTGCAGTGCGTCTCAGTGCTGGTGGTACAGACTACACTGACTCCGTAAAAGGCCAATTCACTATCTCCAGAGACAACTCCAAGAACACATTCTATCTTCAGATGGACAGCCTGAAAGCTGAGGACACAGCCGTGTATTACCGTGCAAGAGACAAGTTGAGGGGAAGTCAGAGAGAGTCCAGATACAAACCTCCCCTGCAGGGAAGAGACTGGTCTGCAGGGGGCACTCAGGACCCACAGAGCAGAGGACTCAGACCCATGAACAGGTGCAGCTGGAGCTTCAATGCTAACTTCCCTGTGTTGATCTGTGCATTATTCTAAATCTCATAGCTTCCTTAGCTAGTCGCTCTGGAATCTAAAAATATTAATTCTGTGCCTATTCATGATATCAGTGAATTCAAAAATTAAATTACAACAACAAACAGCCTTTACCTTAAGGACAGGAAATGACTGTCAGGGGTCCCTACATCAGTTTTCTCATGGTGCTTAGATGAATACTTTCCAGCAGACTCAGGGGAAATGAAGGACTGAGTAAAGGTAACTATTAAAATTCAGCACTATTTTCTTCCATCACTTTGTGACGCGTCCTGGCAATCGTTTGCTCAAAATAAAGAATTTTGATACATACACACAATAGATGCTATACATGTCTAAAATTCACTATAGATACCACAAAGCACATTGTGATATAGACATGAGTGAAACTGGACAATCACACACAGAGACACATACAAAACAATGATACACAACCAAAACAAAAACACCTGCCATGGAGGCACCACTCAAATTTGGACACTGTCTGTAGGAATTGGGAAATGGCAAATAGCTTCTGATATACAACCACTACATTCTGGGGGTGGGGGTGGGGGAATCATATGGCGTGCTCTGTTTGCATTGGTCTCTGTGTGACTTAACCACTACAGTTAATTGGAATAATAAGAAATCCTATTTTTCCACATATTAAGCTGCCAGCTACTTTCTCTAGCACACTCATATCTGCCCTTCAGCTATTTTTACAGTAAATGGCATGTGCAGTGTCACGTTATTCTGCTGATGAAAACCAGACTAGTCCAGTCCTTCAACTCTAGGAGAGTGGACACACCCCGAAGCATGGCCAAGTCTCCCCACTCACTGATAAGGTGTGATTCTACATATGTTACAGTGGAATGTTTATCGAACTGATATTCCCTTGTGGCAAAAGGAAAGGAAAACGTGTTGCACAAGATAGATAAGCACTGCGTGCTTTCATGATCATGATATCTGTGTGTCTGCAAGCTTCCAGTGCATCTGCTGGGCTCTGGGAGACTCGAGGCAGACTAGCGCCTCTCTGAGACTCTCCTGTGGATCCAGTACCAGCCTGTGGATCCAGCACCAGCAGGAATGACACGGATTTCATCTGCTATGGAGGGCCTGCAGAAAGTAATAATGGTTGTTGGTACTCATTGATTCCCTATGTTGCATATATACTGGGTGTAGCTGATTGACCATCTCCAGAGATAAAGTCAGGAACATTGTTTATTTTCAAATGGACAACCACAAAGATTATAAACAACATTATATTACAATAATGGAGACAGGGACAAAGAAATCCATCAGAATCTGTACACAAACCTCCCTCCATGAAGGTTTGGACTTCAGGGGTTGCTCAGGACTCTCACGTGCAGGGCTCAGCCCCTGCAGACCGTGTGGGGAGGGGTTCAGAGCAGGCTTCCTGCCAGGGTGTGGGGCTTGCTCTCCATCTAACAGTTTCCCTTGAAGCATCTCTAGATGTGAGTGTTTGTATCAGGCACTGAGTTAGAGACTTTGCACTGTCAGGTGAGGAAACAGTCTCCCGTTGCAAAGAGCAGAAGGACACATATGGCGTCAGATACACAGAGAGGGGACAAGGCAAAGATGTTGGATCTCTCGTTCATGATGACAGTCTGTCCACAATAAGGGTATTGGGAGGGGAGGTGGCTGGGTTTTCCCTAAAGGCTGCTCAGTCCAGGATGAACCAACAAGCACATCACAGTGTCCACTAGCCATAGATGTGCATCATAGCTGTTCTGTGCATCTCAAAAATGGGCTTGTCTCAATCCCCTTGACAGCCTCAGACACTGACTGGGAATCAGGACAACACAGTTGATGGGTTTCAGAGGACACATTGGAGGATTCTGAGTATTGTCCTACCTTTTGTAGAGTAAGGAGAAGTGCTTCACTTGAACAAACATCTTGTTTACTATTTGTCTTTTGTTTAAATTGCAAATAGCCCCATCCTTTACAAATGTTTTAAAATGCACATGTCAGAATTTTATAGGTACATATTAATTTAAATAGTGGCATTTAATGATTTAATTTGAATATAAATGTAATTCTATAATTAATATGATTTAAATTTCCATTTATTTTTATTTTAGCTATCGGGAGACACCTATGCACCATGCTGGAAGGAAGCTGAATCCAATGGAGAGATTGAGGTCCCAGAACAAGTGCTTCACTCTCAGCCTCGATTCAGTCCAGTCTTCCAGTCAGACATATGAAAATGCCTTCTCGGAAGGAGAGAGGCAATCCAACCATTAACAGGAACTAGATAGCTTCTGGGATAAAAGCCTCTCCTCCATGCTTTCCTCAGTCCTAATATCAGAAAAACAAAACAAAACAAAAAAATAAGCATCTGCAATTTTCAGCTATCAAGTTGTTGGTTTTTAAATACTTTTATTGGGGGCTCTTATATCTCTTATCACAATCCATACATGTGTCAAGCACATTTGCAAACATGTCACCATCACTTTCAAAGCATTCTCTTCCCACTTGAGCCCCTAACATCAGCTTCCCATATCTTCCACCCAAAATGTTATGTCATAGAGGTTTACTATACTGCAAAGTTTTACTGTACAGTACACAACTAGAGCGAATGCATTTTTATTTTCCTTGGAATCATACATTCTGTCATGTCCACATTTCAGAATGTTGGAATTACTTAGTTCTAGAACATCTGAATCAAGAGATCAGTGTGTTGCTTTTGCAGAATGCCACTCATTCGGCATATGGGTAGCATAATTTTATGAAAGTTATGTACACAGGGATAATATAAACATATTTACACTTAAGAAGGGAACATACTAACCATTGTCATAGAATTAGCTTAGAAAATCATGACATTCTCATTCAGAGACGGCAGGGACCTGGACTAGTGTGCATCTACATCACGGTGTGATCTTAAATTGTTCTGCCGACCACCAGCAACAGATGTTATGAATTGAATTTGTCATGGAATGGCCAGGTTCAAGTTATGCCATATGAATCTGTATGTGGTAACTGAATGAGTCCAATGATTTTCAACTGAAAATATTATCATATCATTTGCTTGAAATCCTGAATTTTAGTGAACCTCATGAGTATTTTTTTCCGAAGCATTTGCTTATTCTCCTAAGCAAATTCTGGCTCAGAAAATCCCAGGTGATCACCACCTTGTGCTTGGATTTCCACAATGGTAAACTAAATATCAATTTAGACATAAACAGACAGTCAAATCATTCAGTAAATGAGTGGTGTGAACTGTAAGACTGGAGAAAAAGCTTATCATGGTTGATATAATAAGAAAGAAATCTGAATGGGAACTGAACATTAAAATACATGCTTAAAGATAGTGCTAATGAGTTCATGGTCAATAATATGCGAATGATTCCAAAATCAGACAATTTGTGAGTTACGATAATAAGTTAAAGTCAGAGATTCCTGCAGTTATCAAGGGGTCATACCTAAAGCACAGAGACAAAGACTTTGATTTTAAATACTCAAAGGTGAGTCAAAGTCCCCTTGGTAAGGAATAGTTAAAACTGTTTATGTTCCTTCCTAAATTTTAAGGACTTGAATCAACCTCATTTAATCCAGAGTACCTTTGTGTCTCAAACTAGTATATTTTGGTTTAGGATTCGAACTAGTTTGGGCATCTTATTGTTACTTTGCTCTGTCTATTAAACAACTCTTCCCAACTCACTGGTCTGAGGTAACTCTATATGTGACATCATGACACTTGACTGGTTTTACATTCTTCTGAACATTCTCTGGCAAACAAAGGGGTCTCTCTTCAGAATCTAGCATTTTTAGAAGCTACAGTTAAAAACCTTTTCTTTTGTGGGAATCAAATTTTCTAGTTGACAACTTCTTCCCTGAAACAGGATGGCACTTGAATCACCTACTTACACTGAGGTTTTCCTTAGCCACCAGGCACTGGGATGTAGTGATTGTGTTGCATATAAGAGTGGCTGGAAGTGCAATGATCATGGTCAAGGTGGGGAAAGACCTGGCTGATTGACATGAGTAGGAGACCGCCGATGCCTACTGGAGACTTCCTGCCAGAGACGTCAGGGCACATATTCATGATAAAACATAGGGACAGAAGTGAAGGACAGCCCCTGGGCCCGTCTTACTGCTGCCCGACCTTAGGAATGTGGTCTGAAGTGCACCCAACTCTATATGAGCCGACATCTCAAGCATTTATGAGTTTCTGTTGGACATTGCAAAAATTCACAGGGCCCATAAATACGAGGAATATATTCAAGGGAGGAAAATGGCACTGGATGGCATCATGGAAGAGGTGGGTATCTGAGGCATCATCAATCTCCATCTCTTTGGTACTGATCTGATATTGATTCTTTTAAAACATACACTTAGCATATATGAAAATTGCCAACAACTTTGAGGAGGCTGATTAAGTGGTATCAGTGTATTAAAAAGGAATGAGGTTTGGAGCATGTGAGGTAGTGAAGACACTGTGGGGTGGACCTGATGGTTTCAAGGAATTCTGTACTGCCCAGGCTCTATGAGAACCTCAGTCTAGGCAGGAGCGATGAGGGGCTGGAGAGGGAGAACATGGGGCTCAGAAATGCTGGGCTTTCCTGTGACCATTCATTAGACCCCCTCCTAAGGAAAAAGTGTTCTCTCATTGCAGACTAACACAGAGATGGGTTCAAAAGAAGAATTGCCCTAAATGACTTCAGAAGAAACAAAGGGGACTCATTTATAAGGACAGGGCTCCCTCCTATGCAAATCATTCTTCAGGCACTAGGTTAAAATCCCAGCCGTGGGCACTGAAGGCTATCAGTTCTCTTCTGACAGGGCTGTGAGTCCCTTGGGAAAGCACAGCTGTGGTCTAAAGATGCTGTTGCTGTGTGTTCTCCTTTGCCTGGTGACATTTCCCCAAAGTGAGGATCTCAGAGATCAGTATGGAATCTTAGCATCGTTGTGACTGCAAGAGACTCACAGAGAACAATGACCTTTATTTACAGGCGTCTTGTCCCAGGTGCAGCTTCAGGAGTCAGGTCCAGGATTGGTGAAGCCCTCCCAGAAGCTGCCTCTCACCTGCAGACTCTGGTTTCTCCATCACAAGCAGTAGTTACAAATGGAACTGAATCCGCCAGACATGGGGGAAGGGACTGCAGTGGGTGGGATGGGTCTGATGGTGATACAAATTATAGCCCGCCCTTCCAAAGCTGACTCTCATCACCAGAGACACATCGAAGAATCATTTCTCCCTGCAGCTGAGTTCCATGACTGCTGAGGACACGGCCGTGTATTACTGTGCAAGGTACACACACATAGTGAGGGGAATTCAGTGGGAGCCCAGACACAAATCTCCCCTGCAGTGGAGACATTGGGCGGCAGGGGGCGCGCAGGACACACCGAGCACAGACACCCAGCCCTAGACAGGCACAGATGCGTGATAGGATGTCCTATTGAAATTTACGATTCCCCTGTTAGCTCTCAGTATCACCAAGGAGAGTTTTATTTCTAATTTTTCTCCTTCTCAATGCAGGCTTGTAAGGAGCAACCAACATTTTCTCTTTGAAGTAGAAGTGTAAAAATGACCGGGACACTTTATTATCTTCTTTTTTACATATTTTTTTTCTTTCTTGACAAACAGAATACCATAGACATTCTCATCTTACTTGTCATTGAAAAACTGCTGATATTGAAAGGGAAAACAGGCATTTTCAGACTCATGGGTGCAGCTCATGGTTCTAAATATCCTGAGCTCAAACGGTGTGTTGATCTAACAGCACAGGGTCAGGTCCTCTGAGCTGCCTCTCCGCATTGCTCCTTTGACAATGTGAGGAGTTACTTACTGAGGAGCTCTGGCTCAGAAAATAATTGTTGTGATTTCTGGTGCTAACATTGTGCTCTTTCCATAATGTTGCCACCCATTGTCGCTATTTATGAAGAACTAAGAGTTCTGGGTCTAGGGAGACTGATGACACGTGAGACACGGTCAAATGGAATGACCTGGAATGACTGGTGGACTTCTTTCTGAGATCCTTCATTGAAGGGAGCACTCATTGGAAGGACAACCTTAAGTCCTCTAAAATGGCAAGTGTGTTACAAGAGCACTTGTATCTCAGAATGCCAGTTAGAAGAGGAAATGCCCACTGATACCAAGGGCTCAAGTAGAAAGCAAGTGCTTTGAGAATGATGAGGGCAACCAATGTGCAAATGTGCTTGATGCAATGTGTATGTATGGATTATGATAAAAGTTGTAGAAGTCTCCAATAAAGTGATAAAAAAGAAGTGGAAATGACAATACTTCTCCCTAGTCTGAGCACGTCATCAGGGAGACAAGTCCCTCGGGAAGACTGTCCCATGGTCCTGGAGTGTCAGCAACCAGAGGAACCCCTTCACTCAGGGGAAGAGTCAGGGGCTGCTCACAGGGTCTCAGGCAGGGGAGAGGTGTGAGGACAGTGCAGGACCTGGGATGACTGTGATTGTTCTGTTTACACAGAGTCACTGTGAGAAAGCACTGACTCCACAGCACCTCAAACATCGCTAGTGGAGTGAGGGTCAGAAAATGGAAAGTAATTCTCGAAACAAATGCAATTGCTTAAATTAATAATATACTATCTTGCAGCTTGTTATTTTACTTAATTTAGAATTGTTAAAATGATTTAAAATTCAATAAATCTGCCATTTCTAATTAGTGTAAAACCTATAGGAGTAAGACTAAACCAAGGAAAAGTCTATGAAATAAATAGTACAGACTATAATTAAACAAGGAGCCATAGTGACACAGTGGGTTTCATGTTGGGCAGCTAACTGCATGCTCAGAAGGTCATAAAGCAGCACAGCCTGACACCCACAGGTCCGGGGTCCTCCAGCCTCTAGGATTGTGGTGACTCAGAATCCACTCAATGGCAAGGAGCTGGAGGTTTGGTATAAATAATGGTAAATAGTCACTGATTCCCTTATTGAGTCCAATAAATTTCTTATGTAACAAGGAAAAACAAATGAATTTGCAATGAAGTAAATACACATAAATCCCTTATGATCCTGATGAGATATGATTGCATTCACAAATGAAAAGCTAAGTAAACAGTGGACACAAAATTTAAACTATAACAAGATAACTAAATCCAAAGGTTATAAGCATATTGTTTTACTAGTTATTAGGGTGAAAATACTTTCCAATGTCTCAACGTTTAAGATTTAATTGCCATTCAATTCATTAATAATCAATTTGTTGACAACAGATGGGCATTGGACCTCCACTCAAGTATCTTCTCGGTTCAAGAACACTTTGTTCTATTAAATTGGCATGCCAAGATGCTCACCTTTCTGACATGATCACTGAAGACAAATGTGTGCATAAGCAAAGGTGGCGAAGAAAGCTGATGGTGACCAGCTATCAAAAGACTGAGCTTCTGGGGTATTAAAGGCTTGAAAGTAAACAAGCAGCCATCTAGCTCAGAAGCAATAAAGCCCACATGGAAGAAGCACACTAGCTTGTGGAATCATGAGATGTCAAAGGGATTAGATATCAGGCTTTAAGAACTAAAAAGCATAATATTGTATGCTCACTTTCTTGATATGATCCCTGAGGACAAATGTGTGCATAAGCAAATGTGGTGAAGAAAGCTGATGGTGCCCGACTACCAAAAGATATAGCATCTGGGGACTTAAAGGCTTGAGTAAACAAGTGGCCATTCAGCTCAGAAGTAATAAAGCCCACACGGAAGAAGCACACCAGCCTCTGTGATCATGAGGTGGTGAAGGGATCCAGTGTCAAGCATCGTTGAGCTAAAATTATATTATTATTAATGAGGGGGAGTACAGATTGGGGACCCAAAGCCCATCAATAGGTGAGGTGACATCCTCTTGCAAAGGGGTTACAAGGAGGAGATGAGCCAGTTAATATACATGGTAGGAGCAATGAAATATGCAACCTTCCTCTAGTTCCCATGCTGCCTCCCACCCACTATCATGACCCCAATTTACCACATGAATCCAGCTAGACCAGGAGATGCACAGTGAAGTTGGAAAAATGGGAAACAGGATAGATGATCCATCAAAACTAGTAATAGGAGTGGTAATACCAGGAGGGTGGAGGGATGGAGTAATAGAAAGGGAGAACCAACTTCAGGGATCTACAGGTAGTCTCCTCTCTGGGACATGGACAACAGGGAAGTGAGTGTTGGGACACATTGTACAGTGTACAGTATGAAAAAAACGACAATTTGTAAATTACTAAGGGTTCAAGGGGAAGGGGGCAGGAAGGGTAATATGGGGAGATGATACTGGGGGCCTGGAGGGAGGGAGAATATTTTGAGAGTGATGATGGCAATGGGTGTGTAAAAGTGGCCTGCATACAGTTGATGTTGGTATGGATTTTGATGGGAGTTGTATGGGCCCCCAATAAAATGATTCATTAAAAAAAGAGGGGGTGAGGGGAAAGGGGAATTTTTTTTTTTTAAAGAGGAGCTTGTACCAAGGGCTCAAGTGGAAAATGTTTGGAAACGTATGTGGTAGCATTGTGCAAATATGCTTGATACAAATGATGTACTGAATGATGTAGTAGCTTTAAGACCCCCCAATAAAATTATTTAAAAAAATAAAAAAGAAATCAATGGAAAAAAATCAATTTGTTAACAGAACTTCTCAGAAATTATAAAAAATATTAAAATTTAGTTGGAATCATTGTAGATGAAAAATAAAAATAAATATAATTAATGGATATTTTTAACAATATTCTGAAGTACAACTAACTGTAATTGGACCAGGATCTGTGAGGAATACTGTTGTCAAATTTGACATATTTTTGTTTATTATAAGTACCTCTGAGTCTCCTCCAACTGATACCAACCCTGTGCACAACTGGACAGAACGCCATCATCACCCTGGTTATGCTAGATCTCACTGCTACCCCTATTGTATCAATCCATGCCCCAGAGGAGCTTCCTCTTTTTCACTGACCCTTGATGTTTCTAAACATGGTGTCTTTTTCCAGGTTCTGCTCTCTCCTGATGGCATGACCTCAATGTGTGAGGTGAAGCAGCACCATCCTTGCTTTGAAGAACTGTGGCTGCGCTTCCTCTAAGGTCAATTCATTTTTACATTACCCCATGGTATTTTAAAAATCTTCTCCAGAGCCATCATCATTCAAAGTTCATCAAACTATTGTCCAGTCTTCCTTACTCATTGTGCAGCATTCCCTTGCATATGATGTGATTGAAGACTCTGACCCCTGGCTATTTTCATGGACCCCTTCATCCTCAATGCCCTGTAATATATTAGACCCCCTAGGGAAGAGATATAACGAGGTGAATGATACTTTGAAGTTACATATCAGGTTATTAAATGAAAGTGCAAGGATTTCAAACAAACATTTAGCTCTTAGCCCTTTCAGAAATGGGAGGTTATTGGACACAGGATTTATTTGTAAAATGTCAAACTGTCAAACTCTACCAAAAAGCCAACCGAGCAGGTCTATTCAACCACAGAGTGTCTCTAGACTCGATGAGAGTGGGTTAGAGTTTTGAGGCAAATATTCCTTTGGTTGTTTGCTTACTTTCTTGATTCAATCATTTGTCTTCATTGGAGAAGAGTTCCTGGTGTGTGACTAGCTCTCAGATCTCACAATGAACAATTGAAAGAATAAGTGAATGAAAATTTAATGTGCTCATATCAGAGAATACAGACATACCAGGACACTGATTAATTGAAGGTAACAAACACTTTGATCTGGCAAGATGGGAAATGGGCTATGCTTAGGCCTCCAATAGCCTCCATGTCTACAAGCTGCCTCAGTCCAACATGAAGCAGGAGTCAATCTTGGAGAAAACTCCTATTGGAGTGGCAGGGCCTATGTTCGCTGGACTGTTCACAGCCTTCAGGCCTTATCCAGCAATACGGTCATAGGCAAATCTCTCATATGATTTCCTGTTTAAAAGCTGCCTCCCCACCAGGGGGCTCAAGTGACTGCTGAATCAGGGTGACCTTGCTCCAACATGTCTGCTTCCTTCCTTCTCCTCCTTCTCATGGCACTGTGTCTCCCATCCGGTCAGTGTTGGGGAGAGATGGAATCCTACACAGCATATTCACAGAGAGATGAGGACTTTAATGTTTATTTTCTATATCTCCAGGTGGCCTGGCTCAGGTGCAGCTGCAGAAGACAGGTCCTCAGATGGTGCGACCTTCACAGAGCCTCACTCTCACCTGTACTATCATCGAAGATTCTGTTTCCAGCACCAGTGCTACTTGGGATTGGATCAGGTGGATGGGAACGATCTTTTACAGATCACCACAGTGGTACAGACATTACGCGCCATCTCTAAAACACCGCCTAGTCATCAACACAGGCACATCCAAAAACCAGTTCTCCCTGCAGCTGAGCTCTGTGACTGCTGAGGACACGGTCGTGTATTACTGTGCAAGGAGCACAGTAATACAGTAAGGGGAAGCACTGTAAGGGGAAGTCAACTGTGAAACCAGACACAAACCTCCCTGCAGGGCAGACACTGGGCAGCAGGGGCCGCGCAGGACACAATGAGCACAGACATCCCGCCCTAGACAGGCACAGATGAGTTGACAGGGAGGATTTCGTGATGGAGTTAGGGCTTCCTCTCTTAGTTCTCAGCATCTCCACGGACAATTTTTCTTTTTCTTACTTTCTAAATTTTCTCCTCAGTGCCGACTTGAAAGGAGGAACTAGCATTCTGTTTGCAGTACAAATATTACAGTGTCTCTAATAGCTCATTGTCAATTTTTCCTTCTTGAAAAACAGGTTATCATAGTAATTCTCACCCCATCCGTTACTCACAACCCTGTTCACTGTGGGTAGTGAAGGACTAATGTTCTCCATGTCTGGAAAAATAATTGCGGTGATTTCTGGGGCTAAATTTGTGATGTGTCTTAAGTGATGCTTGCTATCCATTCTCTCCCTTTGATGCAGGAACACCTGTCCGAGGAATAGAGGGATCACTGATACTGGGATCAGGTGAACTGGAATGATCTGTCTGGTGGGCGGAGTCATTAGTGAGATCATTCACTGGAGTCACAGTGAAGAGAACACTCATTGGAAAGACGTCTCTGATTTCAAAAGATAAGAAATGTGTCAGAAGAGGAAGAAATTGCAAGCTAATTTCTCAGAATATTCATCGGCGCTGTTTTCAGCAGATACCAGGGAATGATGTTACTTTCCTCTCATAATCTGTGATTTCCCCACTTTGTCACCACCTCTATAGGGGCCACCATGCACAGAGACTCTTGGGAAACTTCATGCATTGGAACTTGTCTTCTTTTCATTGGAATGGGTTTTGTCTATCCAGGGGCAGACTTCAAAGAAATATGCATTGATGAGATTTCCATTTATATTCCAAATACTAACTAGTGTCATTTGTTGTCACAGTTAGAAATATTTAATGCACAAAAACTTCTCAGGTTGAGTGGAAATTTTCTTCATACACTTCAATGCATCTTGCATCTTTTCACTCTACTGAGTGCTTACAAGTGTACATTTATTCGAATTCTCTTAGAATGATCTAGGAAACATTTTCTATGTCAATATTATCATTTAGAGGCAAATAATTATTAACAAGATCCTCAAGGAAAAAGGAGAGTGCAAAAAAACTAATCCAAAAGGAAATCAACACGTGCAAAGTATAAAGACTTACAAAGTAATAGCACAAAAATAAAGACAAAAACATACAAAATGAACTCAGGGCAGAAATATTGAAGAAAATATCAATAACTCCACAAAGGGGAAAAATACAGAAAGATAATTCAATGCATAAAGACTACAATAAATGCGTACACATCAATAATGATGTGGAATGTAAATGGGTAAAATGCATTTTTCAAGAGGCCAAGGAAAGTACAATGGATAAGGAAACTTGATCCATAGATCTATGTTTAAAAGAAACACATTTCAGACATAAAGACAAATATAATCTAAAAATCAAAGATAGAAGAACATATATCAAGATGAGACAATAGAGAAGCTAGGGTGGCAGTATTAACCATTGACAATTTTAAAATGGAGTACTGGTGATACAAATTAATAATAAAAAAGACTTCAAGGCCAAATCTTTAATGGGAGACAATGGGGACATTGTGATAAAGGAAACAAAAGAGCAAGAAAAAATATATATGCACTCAATGGCAGACCCTCAAAATATATTACTCAAACAATTTTAGGTTTAAACAGAGAAATGTATTACTTTACAGTAATAGCATGCTTTATATATGGGAGAAAGGTGGTGGCTTTCTAATCCTACAGAGAGTTACCATCTTGGAAACACTTTGGGGCAGCCTACTCTATCCTTTAGCGTTTTTTATTACTGTCACCGACCAAGGGCTGGACTATCTCTTTGCATTTTGTTCTGGATTATGCATTACAGTATATATATTTTCAGTTGCCATCCAGGGTTTCAGTGTCCTGTGTTGATGACAAGAAGGCATGTGTCAGTGACAATTCTTGTGGAAGCCTATG
The DNA here is from genome assembly GCA_004026705.1 of Nesogale talazaci. NCBI lineage: Eukaryota > Metazoa > Chordata > Mammalia > Afrosoricida > Tenrecidae > Nesogale > Nesogale talazaci. The sequence continues at coordinate 149,266 of PVJH01000415.1, read as the reverse complement.
CTGAAGAGCCTTGAAGGAACTTGGGTGCAGTTATAATCTGACCTACAATTTAGGATGAGGGAGAAGGGAGATAAGGGTACTGAGTTCAGCTTGGTTATTTTTCAATGATAGAATGTGACTTCCATGAATGGATCTGCTATGATGGAATCCCATAGGAAGACTTTTCACAGTAAAGTTTCCACAGTGGAATAATAATCCTTAATCCCATCTCAATCTTAATCAGATTGATGTCAGAGGAGTTTCCTGAGGTGTGCATACCTGATCTTTTTACCTCCCAAGGATTTTAGAGAGGTAAGCAGAGAGAAGCAGGTTCTGACTGGTGCAAGGCGGGTGACTTGGAGATCAGGTGCTCTCCAAGGCAGATGCGTCTGGGATATTAAACCTTTTGTCCTTTCACAACCCTGAGAAAGTTGGTAGAAAGGGAGTTCTCTTGGGTGTGACCAAAGAGCGCTTCATCTCTGGAGAGATGATAGGAGAGAGAAGCTCTTTAGATAGCGAGGTAGCTGACTACAGCCAGAAAAGGAGACCCATGTCAGGGTTTGTCTCTGGTTCTGGAGTTTCTTCCTGGTGAGCTCTTCCTGGTGAGCTCCTTGAAACAAAGTAAGACTGAGGCCCAAACACATGCAGATATAGTGAGGTTAAGGCTTTGGATGTTGCAAGGACACTGGGAACTAGGCCCCAACTCAAAAGGGAGAGAGTTTTCTCCTCAAAGCCCTGGATTTGGATTTCACCCACCTGAACAATGAGACAATTATTGGTACTTATGGTTGGTGATGATTCTCTCATAAGAGCCCTGGAGAACTATGAGACTTCTCTGGACTCTTCTCCAGAGGTCAGTCCTTCAAGCCGGCCCAGTGTGATCCAATCATACTCACTGTTCTCCAGAGAGACTCCATTGAGATGGCATGTTTGGAAGAGACAGTCAAGTTCATGGTTGGCCTATGCCCCTTAATCCAGCTACCCCTGGGAGCTCTGATGGAGGATTTGCAGTCTCTCCCTGACATTGGACAGGCTGCCTTCTGTTTTCTTGAGATCTTGCTTTTCCAGAAGATTCAGCATAAGAGATGCTGTGGCAGTCAGCCAATCTGATGTCACTTTGAGGATTAAGAGTGTAAGGGTGGAGAGGGAGAAAAAAGAAAAAAAAGTTAGGGGTGCAGTCTAGTCTGTCAATGAGACCTCGGTGTGGCCCTGGTTTTCTCTGGAGAATTCTGAAAAATCTGGTCGTATTTCCCTCTTGGAGGTGAGAGACTTATGGCTCAGTCCCTTGGAGACACTCTAGTGACAAGACACAAGGCTGACTCTGGAGGAGAAGTCACCTGGGCTTACCCTAATGGAATTATACCCCTGAAGCTCGAAAAGCCACATAGAGACTCCTGCCAGTGCTGAGATGCTTGAGAAGCCCAGAGAGGCCCCTGCCAACATTGAGATGCTTACAATGCCACACAAGACACTGTACCCACTGGCCTGTGATTGTCTTGGTGTCATCACACTTACTTTGTGAGCCTGAAGAATACTTTATAGACTGGTATTGGGCACACGGACTAATATTAGACTTATGACTTTGGACTGCACTGGGTTGGGATGCTTTTTAATGCTCCATTCCTCTTGTATATATGAATATATATTCATATGAATATTTGAATATATATATTCATATGAATATTTAGGAATTAGTTTCTCTACTCTACCCAGACTAACACACAGCTTCAAATGCCCAAAAGTGGAAAAACGGAAAAGAAACCATGGAAGACAAAACATTGGAATACTACGGTTCCCAGGGAAAAAAATCAAAGCGTGACATATAACATGATGTTAAAAGTCCTGACACCCATTATGCTGACTGTAGTCATTCACCACAAAGGGAAAAATATTGTAAGTGTCCACTATTTATCAGGAGACACAACAATTGAACAAATCTTGGAGACTAATCCCTAAAAAGGGGGAGAGAAAATCAGCCGACAAGTCACAAACCATACATCCCACCTTTGCATGCACTTTTTACAATCCACCTGAAAGGAGACCTCACATAAGCTGGGGTCACTTCTTCAGGAGGGGAGAAAGTGGAGAAACCCGTGCACTTGATGCCATACACATTAGGACAAGATTGTCACACAATCAACAGGCCTTCCAGGGGGATGAGAGGAGAACATTACTGGAAAATCAAGTTAAGAACAGGAAAAGTAGCATCTGTGTTTCAGAGCTGACACTGATATTTCTGGTGGTCAGTATGCAGGGTGCATGTGGAGGGACACCCTCACATAGGAAGAGACGCTAAACAATAATTGTAGGGAAGTTAAGGGGGATAGTAAACATAGCTCTATATTCCTGGTTAGACACTTCTGAGTAAGTTTCGATGCAAACTTTGTTTCCATTCCATGCACTGACTTCTATGATGACCGTAGAATCTAGCCTTCCAGGGAACATGGTATTTATCCCCCAATGGTCACCCAGAAGGAAGTCCAAGTGAACAAACTGAGCCCTACTGCAAAACTACCTGTAGTCTTTGGATTTAGGTCTGAAATTTGCTGATAAAGGCAAAGCAAAAGATGACCAGAACAAGACTGGAATTGTCACTTGTTAGATCTTGAGATGGGACACCTGACTTACTGGATGTGCAGTGAAATGAAATCCAGAACCACCCTATATTTAATATCTCAATTCTCCCTTCATAGTGACATAAGAGGTATGGATCTCATAGACAAGGATCTGCCCTTGTAAGTAATGATACAGGAAATTTTATCCTACCACCACCTCCCATGTTCAATATAAGCATAGCTCAATCATTTATGAATTCAATGTCTATAAAGCAGTAAACTACCTCCTACACCAGGAGGATAAATGGCAGTGCTTTTGTTTGGTTTTGGTTTGTTGGTTTTGGTTGTTGTTTTTGTTTTGGATTCCAATAAACTCCAGCTCCAATCCAAGAGCAGTTAGTTCTTATGGCATGACCCAGCTCAATAAGTGCCTACATGAAGACCACTGATGATCAGGGTGCTACACAAGGTGTGGGAAAGAAAGCTCATGGATCAATTGGAATAATGTGGGGCCTTAAAGGCTTGGATTGTGTGGGATGAAGACAGAACTTTTCCACAATTACATAATCCAAAATATTAAGAAAACTGTTTACCATCAGTTGATGTGGATGTTAAGTTAGCTATTCTCCCTGTGGTTCCCAGTTATTTGAGTCCTTTGTGCTGTCTCACAACAGAGCTAACTCCCCTGCTGTTAGATGATGGCTCGCTTACCTTGAAGCCTGTAGGGGGGATTCGAGAGCCATTGTCAATGGCTCCTAACCTGACAGACCTGTTTATCTACCCCCCCAGGAGTCCTGGTTCTGGTCTTATCACATCCCTCTTTGTCCCGGCCTGCGGTATGTAATTCGCAAGTCCTGGAAGGAGGAGCGGGAATTGGGGGGACAGGAGACGTAAGAAATGGAGACAAGACAGGATTCTGATCAAGTCTCATTTATTGGGGCAAAACTCAGGGTATATATAGCCAATGGTCAGGAGTAAAGGACACAGCTCATGCTAATGAGGTAAAGTCAACAGGGGGCCAATCCCAGACGAGTGCCAAATAAGGAGTGCCAAATAAGGTGCGCAAAAGGGGCTGTTTACAGTTACAGTTAACAGTTTACAGTTACTGTTTACAATTTACAGTTACAGTTTAAAGATAACAGAGCACTACTCTTAGGTGATTAGCATATAGTTACTGACAAGTGAAGGTCAGCAAGTCTGCAAGTTAAGCTTCAAAGGGCAGGGCTGTTTACAGTTATAAAGATAATAGACTACTAAGCTCAGGCAACAAACAGTAACAGAATTCAGACTAGTGACTATAGCAAGGTCAAGGAAGTCCGGGCTGGATGGCTCCGGACAGGTCCCCCTTTTTTATTTTTTCAAATAATATCCTCCCGGGAACTCGGCCTGTCTTAGGTTGCCAGGACACACACTCAGTCCTTACCCGTCATCAGTCAATGGCCTTCTAATGTGACCATGGCCTGTCTTAGGTTGGTAAAGAGTGTTCCTGATCTTACCCATCATTGGCTGTCAAGTTCAGCTCACGGAGGCAGAGGGTCTTATCACACCATACTTGTGTGTGCCACTCTGTTCAAGATGGCTCAACTCCAAGCGATGATAATGAATTTGAAGGGGCCTTGCTTGAATGGTCTCAAACTGTTACTTAATAAATGTTGTTACTTAATAAATGCCTGTTGACTTTACCTCATTAGCATGAGCTGTGACCTTTACTCCTGACCATTGGCTATATATACCCTGAGTTTTGCCCCAATAAACGAGACTTGATCAGAATCCTGTCTTGTCTCCATTTCTCACGTCTCCTGTCCCCCCAATTCCCATTCCTCCTTCCAGGACTTGTGAATTACGGACCCGCAGGCTGGGACAAAGAGGGATGTGATAAGACCAGAACCAGGACTCCTGGGGGGTAGATAAACAGGTCTGTCAGGTTAGGAGCCATTGACAATGGCTCTCGAATCCCCCCTACAGGCTTCAAAGTAAATGCAACAGTCCATTGAGCCCGGTCCACAGTGGATTGATAGTCAACTCCTTTCTTCTCTTTGCCAAGTCTTCTTGCAGCTGCTTGATTTTGTTGGCATAAAAACAGCATCTTTCCTGTAAAATCAAGCAAATACCTCCCTGATCTGCAGCAAGTAAATCTAAACCTCTTCTATTTTGTAATAGTACTTCTGCTAAAGAATTTACCTGATCTTGCAAATCTTATATAGTGCCTGACGAGGCCTGCACATCTGAGATTAATTGCCTAGATAATTTGGTATACTGAGTAAGGGAGACATCCAAACCTGCAGTTCCAGAGGTCACTGCAGTACTCATCTCTAATCTTACAAATAAGGGAGCTAGTTACACTGCTCTTTTAGCTCTTTCTGCCATGTTATTAATAGCAGGTATAGGGACAGGCATAATATCTATGCCTGGAAGGAGAGAGATTAGCACACATAACCCTGTCCAAATGCTGGACAACTGGGTAAAAGCCCTAAACAAAAACTGAACTATAAAGGGCACATAAGAAGCCCGTAACATTAATAATACTAGAACAAGAAACAAATCCTGCCAATTCCACATAATCTCACAAGTATTTTTAAGGGAGGAGGAAAATAAACAAGTCACATTAAATAAACTGCAAAGGTTGGATTGTAAAAGGAGAAGTCAAGTCACAATAACTACCTTCAGAAAAGTTAATAAAAGGACTAGGTAATGCAAGAGGGACGGGGTATCCCTGTTGCATTTTTTTAGGATACATTTCTGTAAAAACAGAAAAGAACATACTCTTAGGGAGAAATCTCTTCCCTGGATCTAAGTTTGTCATCAATTTGTTTCACCAGTCGTTCTGGCAGCCATCTGAGAGTAAATGCAGACTGAGCATTCCCCAGATCAGTACTGGGTCTGGGCCATGCCATGAATTGTCCAATGGGTCTCTCCATTTTACCATGGCAAATTGCTTTTGAGATTCAGGATGCCAAAAACGATCTGCAGCAGATTTCCCGTGATCGTCCAAAGTTAAAAAATTTCTTATAAAAAGAGTGTGGTTAAGAATGTTTCTGGGGGTACCTTTAGTGGGGTACCATTCCCCCTTTTTTATTTTTTCAAATGTAGTTTTCAAGGATAAATGGGCTCTTTCAACTATACCTTGCCCCTGAGGGTTGTAAGGGATTCCCGTAGTGTGCTTTATCTGTAATTGATTACAGAAATTTTTAAAAAGCTTTTGCTGTATAGCCAGGACCATTGTCTGTCTTTATTTGTTTGGGAACTCCCAAAACAGAAAAACAATGCAACAGATGGGCCACAACATGCTTGGTAGCCTCTCCTGTTTGGAGAGTAGCAAGAATAAACCCACTATAGGTGTCTATGCATACATGAATATATTTGAGATTCCCAACTCTGTATAGTGGGTGACATCCATTTGCCAGATTGAGTTAGGTACTAGTCCCTTAGGGTTAAATCCCAAATGGGGGACTGGTAGAAATGTCACACAAGAAGCACATTGCTTAACAATCTGTCTGGCTTGTTCTCTAGTTATTTTAAACATCAGTCTTAGGGACTGGGCATTCAAATGATGCAAGGCATGAGCGGCTTGGGCCTGTTGTAAATTGCTGGTCATAACTGTGGCCACCATTTTTGTAGCTGCATCAGCGGTCTCATTACCTCGAGCCAGAGGCCCCGGTAGGCCCGAATGAGCCCTAATAAGTCCTAAGAAAAAAGGAGCAGTTCTTCTATGAATGAGTTGCTGGCAGTGCAAAAATAATTTAGCCGTTTCTGACACGTTTGATCTGCGCAACAGTTTCTAAAAGGGGTACCGAATGAGCCAGATAAGCACTGTCAGTATAAATATTAAGTGCTTGATTGGGAAAGGCTGATAAAACTGCAATCATAGCTTGTAACTCTACCAACTGAGCAGAGGTAAAATTTGTTTTAAACTTAATTACTTGGTTAACAAAGGAATAGGCAGCAACTCCTGTAGATGACCCATCCGTGAACACTAGTAAAGCATCATCCAAAGGTTCTTTACTAGTAACTTTGGGGAAAACAAAGGCATGTAATTTGCAAAACTGAATTAATTTATTTGGTGGAGAGTGATTATCCAAACTACCTGCGTAAGAGGCGCAAGCTACTGGCCATGTCTCTGTGTTCTGCAATAACCAATTAATCTGGGATTTGGAATAGGCTTGTATGATATTTGAAGGCTCTATACCAAAATATCAGCGGCCATCAACTTTTCATGGGTCATGGGCCATTGATCAACCCAAACAGGTTTAGCTGATTTCCAAGTGATTGGATCAGCGCACCCTTGGGGTGCAGTCATGTCAATGGCCGAAATCAAAAATTTCGAAAGCCTTTTTTATCTAATTGTCCCATGGCTGGAATTGGTTGTCAGACACCATTTTCTTCTTTGCCTAGCCCTTTTCCAGGGCTATACCCCTGAGCTAGCATCTTTGCAGTAACTACATCGTTAGGGCTGCACATCTTGATTTTCATTTGAGAAAGCAAATCTCTGCCCCAAAGGTTAACAGGCAGTTGAGGGATGACATAGGGTTTGATCAGGCCTGAATTGTTTTCCTTGTCCCTCCAAGTGAGGTATTTGGAACTTTGTTTGGGATTACTGCTTTGTCCAATTCCTCTTAAATTAGTTAAAGTTTCTGAGGTAGGCCAGTTAGGGGGCCAGTCTTCCTGCCTGATCATGGTTATATCAGCTCCTGTATCTATTAAACCTGTAAATGATTTGCCGTCTAGCCATAAAGTCAAATAAGGTTTCTGATTAGTAACTGGCTGCACCCAATATACATCCGAGGATCCAAAACCTCCTGTGCCTCTTTTAGGGTGTTGACTATTATTATTAGTCTTAACCAATGGCAGCAAAATCAACTGTGCTATTCTTTCTCCCTGAGAAATAGTGATGATATTACTAGCAGCTTTGGCCATAATTTTAATTTCTCCAGTGAAATCATTATTAATTACTCCTGGGTAAATCTTCAAACCTTTCATGGTAATGCTACTTCTTCCTAAAATCAATCCAAAAGTTCCAGGGGGCAAAGGACCGTTCACTCCAGTGCTTAAGGTTTGCGTTCCCATTTCAGGTGTTAGTACTGTGTGGGAGGAGGAACAGAGGTCCAGTCCTGCACTGCCTGGGGTGGCTCGGCAGAGGCTCAAAACAGATTGCTGTTGTTGGCTGGAACAAAGCTGTCTGCCCCATAAACTTGTTTCGGGGCCTGAGGCTGGCCCCTCGTCCCATTTCCCGACTATAGGGAAATGGGATTACTGGAAATGTCAGTCCTAGATTTACATTCACTGGCCCAATGTCTTCCTCTTCTGCATTTTGGGCATATTCTGGGAGAAGGCAATGGCCGTGTCTCCCTCTGTAAGGTATTAAGAGGGTGACGGGAAAAAGAACATTCTCGTGCAAAATGACCATTTTCACCACATTTAAAACATGCCCATTTGGTCTTATCTCTGTCGGACAAAAAATCTTTAACTGTTTGGCCACTGAAGGCAGCAGCCATAGCCAGCCCCTGTTGGTAAGAGGGCTCTATGTCCGCACACAGGCGTATATATCCGTGTAAGTCAGTTTTGTTTTTGTGAGGGCGTATAGCTGCCTGACAAGCAGGGTTAGCATTTTCAAAGGCCAACTGTTTGATAAATTCTGAACTGGTCTCCGAACTCCCAAACAGCCTCTCAGCAGCAATTATAAGCCTACTAGTAAAATCTGGGAAAGATTTTTCAGTTTCTTGTTTAATATTGGTGAGGGTAACGTTGGCGTCCCCTTTGGTAGGAATTTTTTTCCATGCTTTAAGCGCTATGGTCTGAATTTGTATGTATAACCCAGGGGGGTACTTTATTTGTTCTTTTAAAGTAGAGTAATCCCCTTCCCCCACCAACATATCTTGAGTCCATGGGGTGTCAGTACCAGCATTCTTTCTAGCCATATCTTTACATTGGTCTAAATATTCTGACTTCCATAGTAAATAATCTCCGCCTAAAAGACGGACTTTGCCAATGTAGTCCAATCACCCGGGGTGAGACATTTATCACAAAGAGCTTCTACAAGGCTCATAGTAAATGGTGTATTGGGTCCATAAGTGGAGACTGCCTTTTTGAGTTCTTTCAATAACAAAAATTTAAAGGGCTCATGTTTTCTTGTGGGTACTGCATCCTCATCACTATTGTCATCATTGGCTTCAACCTCAATTACTGGAAAAACCAATTTTTTGCAAGAGCGCTGAAAAGAAGACAAGTCAGAAGGCTTGTCTCACTTGGACAACTGAGTTTTTGTTTTAAATGTTGACCGAGAAGAGACATGTGTTTTAGCACAAGCCTGACTGGAAGGCATGAAAGGAACAGTAGGTTGTAAAGGGGAAATGCAAGGGGGGGGGGGATCTTGAGGTTGTGGGAGGCCAGTCAGGGTTATGGTATTGAGTGGCCTCTTCATCTATGTCATCCCAATCCACCTCTGAAGGATCAGGAGGTGGTTCATCCACTACAAAGTCTCCAGGATCAGTCAAATTATGGACTTGTTCTTTATAGCCAAAAGGTTTTTCAAAATAATGTGATTTTAAAGGTAATTTTTCTTCTCTAGTAGACACCTTATGCTCCTCATCATGTAATGAGATCAGATCAAACTTCAAGTCTTCATCAAGACAAGAAGTTTCACAACGAGAGGGCGGCTTGCTACTGGATTTTAAAATTTCCTCTACTTGGGAAATTACAGTTCTAATTTTTGGGTTATCCTCTTGAATATCAATTAAATCTCTTATCAAACCCCAATAAGTGAAAGCAGTAACAGGAACCCACTTGGCTCCAAAAACCTCGTAATGATCATTCAAGGCGTTCCCTACTCTTTTCCAGTTCCTAATATCAATTGTCCCTTCTACAGGGAACCAGGGACATAAATTTTTAATAAAGTCAAAAAACTTAAACAAATTCTTTTTGTTAACCTTTACTCCTCACGTCTTTAAAACTTCAGTTAACTGTACCATATATTCCTCATTTAAACTTAATTCCGGTACCACATTTTCCTCATGTAATGTCAAGGGATGCCAATGTGACTATGAGAAGAGGTGTCCGGAGCCATCCAGCCCGGACATGCTTGACCTTGCTATAGTCACTAGTCTGAACTCTGTTACTGTTTGTTGCCTGAGCTTAGTAGTCTATTATCTTTATAACTGTAAACAGCCCTGCCCTTTGAAGCTTAACTTGCAGACTTGCTGACCTTCACTTGTCAGTAACTATATGCTAATCGCCTAAGAGTAGTACTCTGTTATCTTTAAACTGTAACTGTAAACTGTAAACAGTAACTGTAAACTGTTAACTGTAACTGTAAACAGCCCCTTTTGTGTGCCTTATTTGGCACTTGTCTGGGATTGGCATCCCTTAATTCCTGCCCCATTATTGAGTGCTCTACCCACTTACCTTAATGCTGAAACTGCAGCAAGCTCCTGCAGTGGCTCTGTTATCGATTTCCAAAGTCACTAGCTAGCTTCCTCGAGCACTTTTCCTCACTGGGTCCTCCGTGTCCAGGCCCCGCGGTTTGGGTTTGGGTGCCACGTGTCCCAGCCTACGGGTCCGTAATTCGCAAGTCCTGGAAGGAGGAGCGGGAATTGGGGGGACAGGAGACGTAAGAAATGGAGACAAGACAGGATTCTGATCAAGTCTCATTTATTGGGGCAAAACTCAGGGTATATATAGCCAATGGTCAGGAGTAAAGGTCACAGCTCATGCTAAAGAGGTAAAGTCAACAGGGGGCCAATCCCAGGCGAGTGCCAAATAAGGCACACAAAAGGGGCTGTTTACAGTTACAGTTAACAGTTTACAATTACTGTTTACAGTTTACAGTTACAGTTTAAAGATAACAGAGTACTACTCTTAGGCGATTAGCATATAGTTACTGACAAGTGAAGGTCAGCAAGTCTGCGAGTTAAGCTTCAAAGGGCAGGGCTGTTTACAGTTATAAAGATAATAGACTACTAAGCTCAGGCAACAAACAGTAACAGAGTTCAGACTAGTGACTATAGCAAGGTCAAGCATGTCCGGGCTGGATGGCTCCGGACACCTCTTCTCATAGTCACATTGGCATCCCTTGACACCATATAGCCCTTAAGAGAGCCCTCTCTTGTGATGAATCCTGGACAAGTAATGGCGGGGTTATTTAAATGGGGAAAATTAAAGTTTGCCCTCTCTCTCTACATGGGCCATCAAGAGGGGCGGAGGTGCGCATGTCACTGTGATGTGAAATGTGTCTGACTTTTGTTCCTCTCTCTCATGCTCTCTATATCTTTATTATAATAAATAATAATTATCGCTGTACAACTGTGCCTGTTGAACCCATGTTGTGTGTATCAGAGGCTGGCCACTTATGATAGGTGTGTTAGTCCAGGTAGACTAGAGAAACTCAGAGATACACATATGGATATAAGGGTATGGTTTATATACAAGAGGAATGGGACATTGAGAAAGCATCCCAACCCAGTCCTGTTCAAAGTCATAAGCCCAATATTAGCCCATATGCCCGAGATGAGTCTATAAAGTTTCCTTCTGAATCGCACAGTCACAGGCCAGTGGGTGCACAGTCCCGACGCTGGCAGGGGTCTCCCCATGGCTCCTTGCTTCCAGGGCTCAGGGTCCATCAACAGCATCCACTGGTGGTAGAAGCAACTCAGTGCTGGCAGGGGTCTTCACATGACTTCTCCAGCTTCAGGGGTCTGGTTCCATCAGGGCAAGGCCATGTGACTTCTCCTCTGGCTCCCCCAGCTCCTTGGATGCTGCCAAATTTTCTTGTCCATAATCCACCGTCTCTGAGACTAACTCCCAACAACTGGGGAGATAGCTTCTCATCTCCACCAGGGAAATATCATGAGATTTCCCAGACATATCGGGAGAAAGCGATGTCACACAGAGGCCTCATTGGCTACTCAATGGCGATCTCCAGATTAACAGGCCCTCCACTCTGGCCCTACACATCAAACATGAAATTAAAAAAGCACATGACTGCCACAATAGGATTCAAAGAAGCAACCATCTAAACAAGGTCTGGTGGTTACTTGTTAAATATTTTATTAGGGAGCTGTCAGAGTGTCAATCAGGTCACTGCCTGATTGATGCCTCCTGGTGGGCATGGCCTTCTTATAAGGATTCCGGGAGCTTTCCTCTTTTCCTCCTTGTAGATGAGACACAACTCTCTGCTACACAGTCCTGTTGACAAGCTACATGCAGCCACACTGATGGCAGCCAGAACCCTGGAGATGCTTCCCCCTTCACTGGATCCACAAGACTTTCCACCCACCAGCCTGTGATCTTCCTGCATTCAGCATCATTGCATGTGCTATGACCATCTCCAGAAGAATTTTGGGCTAATATTGGACTTAGGAGCTAATATCAAACTTATGGACTTGATCTGGGTTGTGATGTCTTCTTTTTTTAATCATTTGATAGGGGCTCATACAACTCATCACAATCCATACACACATCCATTGTGTCAATCACATTTGTACATTTGTTGTCATTGCTATACCATAGAGAATGAGTTGCAGAGATGACTTGTGTCCTATTTGAGTGGTCTGGTGGCTGAGAATTCTTCAACACCGTCCTGTCCTCAGAAGTACATTCTTGTTTTCTCTAAGGATACCATGGCATTGTGATTTAATTACTAATGTCCAAATAAACATATTGAAACAAAGTTATACAGTGTGGTCTATGTTTTAAATGTTGGAATTTTTACATACATATATTTGAATTAGAGATTAATCAATAAATTTGATGAGAATATGGACAGAATAATTACTGAATTGATGCAAGGGAATGACATTAAATAACTCACTCATAACTTTTGCATGACTATCTAATGACATTATATATGGTGCTTTTGTAAGAAAAATCCTGTCTGGATTTTATGATCAATCTTTTGCAGTGTGAAGAAAATTTGGGTATTTTCAAAAATCAGACAAAAATTGTCCTAAACATTTTTCTATGCAGTTCATTGTGTCATTCTTTGCAAACTGTTTAAATGTGTGAAAACACCAAAAGGAAAAGAAACCAGTTCTCATATACAGAGGTAAAAATAGTGCTATTTACAAATAAATACCCAAACTAGAACTACAACAGCACGCAAAACAAATGCATACCAAACTCGTACAAATAAGATTATGGACAGAGACAGATTTAGGATCGAAAACCTAGTACAATATGAAGGAGGTCTCACCAGTCCTGGAAAATGCAGGTAATTGAATATTCTAAATTGATGTCTTCTTGGCTGTCCAGCAAGCTGTTCCGCTTTCCCAAGTCCGGGAGTGTCCCTTTCAGCTTGGTCATGTATATAGGAAACTTCCACTCCTGGAGAGGACCCTGGATGTCCAGGTAAGACTCGAGAGGAATTGGAAACTGCAAGAGTTGCAACTTGCATGGAGGGAGCATTTGTTGTAACAGGTTCTCAAGGGCAGCCATTGGGACTGTGATTCCAAAGAACCTGAAGAGCTGGAGCTGGGAACAGCTGAGAGTCTGTGATGCCACAGCCACCTAAGTGCAGCACCTGGAGGGTATCTGAGGTTCTCTCCAAGAGAACTTGCAGCGCTTGAGGATTGAAGTCAGTCAACTTGACTCTACTCAAATTCAGGGATCTCAGAGACTTGGTACTTGGACATGAGGAGAGACACATCAAGTCAGACTCCAAGAGTCAGCACTCGGTCATCCAGAGGGTCTTTAAGGGGGCCTCCATGTATGTGAACATCTGGTCCACATGGCCTTCCAGGAATTGAACAGAGCCCAGGTAGAGCTCCTGGAGTTGGTGTAGGGGATGTAACTGTGATGCCAAGAGGGCAACTAGATTCTTCACTTCTTCCTCCTCTGTCCAGGGAGTCACGATTCTCAGATGAACCATCTGACCCAGGAAATGAGCTAGCTTGGCCAGGATAGACAGTTCCCAATTGAAATTCACTATCATCTCCTGGACAGGGTTCAACTGCATCATTTTCAGGACCTGCTCAATCATGTCAACGCCAGTTGATTCATCATAAAACTCCAGCTTGCTACAACTGAGAAGGAGCTGACCCTTTCTCTGCTTGACCCTCTGAAGGAGGAAGGTTAGGTCTTCCCCCAAAGTGGCTTCCAGGAAGCAAAGTTCTAAGACCAACTCCACACAAGGCTTCTTATTCATTGATTCAGACCATTTTGCCCTCTTCCACGGGGGTGGGGCTGCCTGGAGGTCATCTGATGAACCCACAGAGTCTTAGGCATCTGTATCAGACCACAGGTTCCAGGAGTTGTTGTGAGGACATGTGCGTAAATCTACAACTTTCAGCTGACATCACCCGGGGTAAACCTTCTGGGCAAGCAGGACATCAAGTCCATCCAACACAGCTTTTGAAATGTCCTGGGGGAGCTGTTGAGCTTCTATCAAAGTCCCCAGGGACATACAGCTTGAAGGGTCAGGTCGACACCATGGCCTTCAAGGTTTTAAGGTGCCTTCCAGTGACAGCTGCCTTGAAGAGAGGCAGGAAGAGGGGTCTGGACAGCCAGGGAAGGGTGGCAATGACTGAGGCCTCATCCTTCAAGAAACTCTGGCTTGCAAGATCCACGAGACTGCGGGGGCCGAGACAGTCATGCTGATTCAGATGCTTCAACAGGAACTGAACCCCTGTTGACCAGATAAGTTTCCAGGACCTTCTCTCTGCTCTGAAACAGTCAAGGTGCTGATTTCAGAGCTGAGGTTTCTGATCTCCTCGTGGGGTCCTCAGGAACTTTTGTCATCCGTTGTGGTCCCACTCCTCTCCTTTTCAAAAAAATGCTCTAGAGGTTGGGGAGGGTCTCAAGTTTTTAGGTTGGGCTCTTCTGACTAATGTCGTCTCAGAAGCTTAAGCCAATCCCATAGGTCAAATGGTGTGGGGAGCCCAAACTGTGGGCCAGATGATGCCGAGCTAATTGCAGTATCCTGGAACACATGGAAAGGAAAACAAGGAATGTTGTCAGAAAGGTCTCATTTCTGCTGAGTCAAACAACACCAGGGAACTCCGTGTTGAGTGAGTTCCTATGGAATCCCACCATGGGGGGAGGACGGTAGCATAACAGATCTCATCACCCCATGATGCTGGTCTATCCAGCCAAAAGTTGGGGGATGGCCTCATCATGATAGATTTGCCAAACCACTGAGACCCATTGCCCAGGCTGTGGGATTCATGTTTCTCAGAGTCACACAAGGTTCACCTGTGTGCAGTGTTGCACGTCAATAAATGTGTACTCTTCTCCTTCCCCTTCATTCTGGAAATGCTGATCCCAGCTCAGGTGAGGTCTCCTCTGTGGAAGCAGTTTTTCACATGCACATAGAGAAGGGACACAGTACTCTTTTGAACTCACCGTGGTAGAGTTTGCCAAAGCCTAAATGAAAGTTCAGACGCCAGGTGATGGCTTATCTTAACCCAAGCTGATCCATCCAAGCCAGGCTAATCTGAGGCAGACTGCTTCCTCACAGGCTATGCAGCGGGCTAACAAAAAAGATAGGCAACGTTGAGAGACAGTCCATAGATACAAAGAGATTGATGTCAGACAGAAGTGATTGCACTACAGCAGAGGACATCAGGGCCAATTACAATATCCTAAAGAAAATGCTGTGAGAATTCTAGCCCATAAAACTGACAAAGAATCTACTCAGTCACACAATATCCACTGCAACTAACACGTGTGTTGTAGAAAATATAAGACATGTGGGACAGGTGGGGTAGAGAAGTCCCAGTCCCAGAGATAGCTTCATCATCATGAATTTCATGAATGCAAATATGATTCAGTCTGCTAGAATGAGTATTTATGAAATCTATTCCCCTTAGCACAACAGTAGTATTTGTTCCACTTCAAATATGAAAACGGGTAAATCATGTCCAAAGTTTAATAAAGTCCATCCAGTGTTATACACAATAATTGGTCCAGTGTACTGAAATGACACTTCTTATTAAAAATGACTCCATCACTTATGTGCCACTAGTGACTACTTCAACTTTGGATGAATTTGCTTGGAACATGACACTCGACATTACCCACATATAGAGATCATATCACTACGATATTCGGCTGTTCCTGCAGGTAATGCACCTGAAGGGATGCCTTTCATGATAATCATCCAGTGCTGCAGGGGCATTTCTTGTAACACCAACATTTCCAAGTAAAGCGGAAGATCACAGTGCAGGAACTGGGGGTCTAAACAACACACTCTGCATGCACTTCATTCTCCCTTCGGGATAGTAATTACCCCAGTCCTCTGTGGACTGAAGGGTCTTAGTGATAATCCATCTTATAGTCACATGTGCTAGAATCAGCACCATGGAAAATCCCCAGGCATCTATCTGCCAGCATTAAAAGGCATTAGAAGTTTCCATTCTGCCTTTAATCTCTTTATCAAAGATTTGTCTATCATATCATAGTTTACTGTGCTGGAAATTGACACAAAAGCCAAAATAAATCTTCCAAAATATTAGCACAAAAATTCACTGTGTTTGAGTCCATTACAAAGTACTAGGGATTCCATAGCTATAGAACTTTACAGAATGAAGGGTCATCTTGACCCAGGGTTTCATCCTCCAATCTCAGTCTCACACTCAGCTAGTCAGACACTCCAAACCCAATTCAGGACCTTTGTATCCATTCTGATTCATAGCAGCCCAACAGGATAAGTAGAACATCTCCTTTGGGTTCCTGAGACTGCCATGCTTTACAGGAGCATAAAGCCTCATAATTCACACAAGGAGGGCTGGGGGTTTCAAACCAGGGACCCAGCAGTCAATAGCCCAATGGTCAGCATGTAAGTCATCAGTGCTCCACGAGTGTGGATGGTGGTTGGTGCATGTTCTCAGGTGTGGGATTTTTTTTTCTTTGTGTCTATGAGTGAACTGATTTCTAGCTTGCCTCCAATCGTTCCACTCATGCTCATACACTGCGTGATGCTGACCTGTGCCAAAACCACAGTGAGGGTCATTCCAGTGACCCCAGCACTCCAAACTCCATGACCTTCACATGTTTTTCCTCACAACTCTGTGGGTCTCTCTAGACCCCATAATCCTCAGTTTGAATCACAGTTGCCGTGGTGGGGAAGCCCTCAGTGTATGTTGGGAGATCAGAATGGAGGCTTTTACTGACCCCAGGGACTCCACCAGTTGATGAATCCAAGATGGACAGATCAAGTAGTAGGCTGCTTCTTGAAGTCACTGAAAGCTGACAAATCCAAGATAAGCAGGCAATCAGACCAGTGGCTTGCTGAGTTCCAAAGAACTGGAGATCTAGCCAAGGGGTAGGGAGCTCTGTGAGTCACACCCTCAGGAGATACCATCTTTCCATGATTGTCAGATCACCACAGATCTGATGAAGTCCTGATGGTATTAGAGCTGATCTCCTTGAGGGAATGCTTATGACATTACAGCAGTACCTCTGAGAATCCTGGTCCACAACCTTGACACAACTTCAGCAAAAATATAACCTTATATACTTCCACATGAACGTTAGAACCATTGCAAGAGCTAATTTTACTAAAAACTGGACCAGCTGTAGGATGCCGTCACTCACGTCGTGTACGAAGAAAGCAAAATCATTCACCAGACAGAAGAGACTGATCATGGTGGAAATCAAAGAGACTCTGTATCTGTGAGTGGTAGGGATGCAGTTAAAGCAGATGGGAGAGATTATGAAGGAACAGGACTGAGCCCAACATTTCAAAGGACAACTGAAGAAGATAAAGTAGGATGGTGAATGAAGCATGCTGCCTAAGGGGAAAATCATCAAAGTGATAATAGGAAGACAAAGGGAATTTCATCCAGTATATGTAGGTGAGAGAAGAGAGGGGAGAATTGGCTAACACCTCAAGAAAGCTTTGCCTGGCATTATCCAAAGAACCTCATAGAAAGAGCGATATAGAGAGAGCATGTCCTCCTTAAGATCTCTTCTTTTGGGGGTGGGGAGGAGAGGTAGGGGAGTAAGGTTGACAATTGCTGTTCAGACATGAGAGTTTGCCAGAAGTGCTGTGGGTTCAAATAATTGACGGTCATGACCACGCCTGGATGACTGAGGAGCACTTCATTCCATTATCACCAGGTGATAGAATCTCAGGGTGACTCTTTGCAGCCTGGATTGGACCCTTCAGTCCATCCTTAAAGACAAAAAAGCCCTCTCGTTTATCATTTGTCTAGGACTTAAGCAAGAGTGGACAGAAGCAGAAAGCAAAATCAACCCTATTATTCTTTAGAGCTTCTGAGCCTTACCGGCTACATGAATCATTATAACATTCTGGTTAATAAGAAAAAACATAGCAATAGACTGGTGACAACATCAAATGGTACATTATTTACAACAATGTTCTGATCTGCAGCATATAAAAGTCTTATTTAAAATCAATCACTAGTGGAACTTTCTGTGATGAGAGGGGGAAGGTGGAAGGTCATCCACAAGATGGCATTACTGTGGCTACTGCTACTCTGTCTCAGAACACGTAAGAAAAACAATTCATGTTTAATTTTCTCGTGAAATAATCCTGTATCGTGAATTGAGTGGGGTTTTATCGATGAAATAATCAATTTAAGATTCAGTAGCTTAAGTTATTCATCAAATCTGTGACTGCTTCAAACTATCCATTGCCTATAGCCCTCGTGAAATATGACATGATACCACTCTTGACCAGAATGCTCCTTAAAGGCAAGAAAGAAAACGCTTTATCAGACATACTTTGCATATATTGTCATGAGAGACCATTGCACGAGCAGGACACATGGTAAAGCAGAGGAGCAGCACAAAAGAGAAAGCCCTCACGGAGGTGGATTGTCATAGTGGATGGAGCAATGGTCCAGGCATGGAACAACCCTAAGGATGGAGTTTGCACTGTGTCCTTCCAATGTGCACAGGGGGCTCTATGGGTTGACACCTACTGATAGCACCTAACAAGCAGACCGTAACCAATAAAATGCCATAAGATCTTGGAAGCAAGGTTTGAGCTAAAGTCCATAATCCCAAACAAAGTATGAAAAGAGCTTACAGCCCCTCTCAATGGAGATGAATAGCAACCACACAGGACAGAGTAAACGTCCCCTGTGGGATTCCACAGCTGTGATTCTTAATGGGAGAAGAGCCCCAGCTTTCCCCCCTACCCAAAATACAGGAATCATGCAAGGAACAACTCCATGTCACCCCAGTAAGCAGTATCACCTACTTTGGGGAACACTTATATATCTTTATGGGAGCAGACTCTCAACGGTCTGACTTAGAAAAGCTGGTGATTTTGAAGCCCCCAACAATTGATTCATAGACAAATAAGCCCACACTAGAGTCTTGCTCCCAAACTGACATCCTCACCTACCGGTCACACTACAGAGATTCATGACCTCTGCTAGTTAATAAACACAATGAACCATTGCACCAAGGAAAGATGAGAAGACACATCAAATCCCTCAATAGATATGAAGAAGTGAAAGCAATAGAGGGTAAGCAGGACACCCTGATTATACTGAGTAGAGCAAATGCAACCCTATGTTCATAATGGAATATAGAATACACTCACTCCACATAGACCTCAATGACAGTCAAGCTTGGAGCCGCACCCCCAAACATCTTGATCCCTCCCTATTTACCTCAGTAGGACCATTTACAGAGTTTTCATGTGACTCCCTATTTCAACTCACCGTTGCAGAGGCTGACAAGGCTCAGATTCCAGTCTTGACTCTGATCCTTGATCAAGGAGATCCAGTGACTGATGAATCCACAAAGGCTGGCCAGATGGCAAGCTTCTTCCTCCTCTGGCAATTCCCAGAGAAGCAGGAATGATGGCAAGATTCTGTCTCACGTCCCCACACCTTCAGGTGAGATGAAGGGTCCAGGTCCAGAACAGAGCTAAGGAGCCTTCAGAGAGGCCTTTTAAATCCTAAGACCACACCCCCAAGATAGTGATCTTTCCTCTCATTGGATGTTCACAGTAGTCTCATCATGGAAGTGATGGCCTTTTATGAAATCCAATCAACCAGGCTGATGCCATTGTAACACACTAATCCCTTAGAATCTCTACACAGCCCTGTTGACAAAAACTCCCAGTTGTCTCACTTTACTTACTGGGAGTGACAGAACTTGGAAATTTTTGAGGAGTGTGTTTGCAGAGATTAGCAATTGGTGATAGAAAGTAAGCAATAGACTTAAGCAACTGGTTATAGAAATAGCTCCCGCTCCCACATTCTCCTATGTGCAATACAGGTGTGTCCTTATTGCTAGTCATCTGTGTCACTCTTTGCTGACAGCACAAAATCACTTGCTCTGTGTCTTTTCCAGCTTAGAGCCAACTTATGGTAAAGAGCAGACATGTTGATCTCTCAAGGACTATAGATCTCTGCAGGACTGATGGCCTCATCAAAGCCCACAGATTGGCTGAGAGATTTGAACCAATGACCTGGTGGTAAGCACCCCAATGCTTCATCAAGCAAGCCACCTCCCTTACATCTCTCTGGAGCATAGTGGGGATGATGGTATCACATTGGGCATGTTACAGGATTGACTTCTGGAGAAGAGCCCAGTACACTTCTCTCTCTTTTCACGTGCTCTTATGCGAGAGGCATCACCCATCAGGGTTCTTACAACAACCAACATGTATTGTCTCTCTATTTAGGTGGGTGGAATCCAGATTCGGGACATCACCTGGAAGGGAAGATTCCCTCCCCGTGTGGTTGGGGGTCTCTTCCTTTTTTCTTGGCAACATCTGTGGCCCTGACCTCCCTTGGTGAGCACTGTGTGTCTGTACCTCAGTCTGATCATGGCCCTAGGATGCTCACCAGGAAGGGACTGCAGGTCCAGAGATGCACCCTGATCTATGTCTATTTTCTTCTTCTATGCAGCTACCTACCTATGAGTAGTGCTACCCCCGCTGTCCTGACCTGCAGGAACTTGCAACGATGAACCCGGAAGGGGGAGCGGGGACTTTGGGGAGACAAGAGATGCGAGAAATGGAGACAAGACAGTACTCTGATCAAGTCTCATTTATTAGGGAGAAATACACCAATATTATAGGGTAAGCAAGCCTAGGCAACAAGCCAAGGCATGAAACATATGGTTTTCTTCAAAGTTAACAAGTGAAGGACAGCACACCTGCAAGTCACAGGATGAGCACAAATGCTCTATTCGCTACCTATATCATCTTGTCAATCCTCAAAGGCCAGGGCCGTTCCTACAACCACCCTCTAAAGGAGGCCAGCTGTCCACAACTCAAGGTCTATGAAAAAGTTACAAAAGTAACAGACCACAAATCTCAGGCAATAGAACATGACAGAGTTCAAGCTACGTGGCTTTGTACACGTATAGGTTTGGCCGGGCCTGGCAGTCCCGGACACCCTGCTTTCACTTTAAAAATAGCATTTTAAGCCATGGTGGTGCAGTGGTTATGTGCGAGGCTCCAGGCCACAGGGTTGATGGTTCAAATCCAGCAGCAGCTCTCCAGTAGCAAGGCAGGGCTTCCTACACCCACCAGGGCAGTGATATGAGAGAAAAACAAAAATATCATTTTATTGGGACCTTGCACAAATCTGATCAGGATTCATCCATCCACCCATTATGTCAAGCACACTTGTACATGGTGCCACTGTTACGCTTTGCCGGACAAGAACAACTCAGTGACTTGTGAATTAAAAGGGCAAGTTTATTAAAGAGTAAGATAGAGAAAAACAAAGTAGGAAAAACAAGAAAGACCTACACAGGTTGAGAGAGAGACCAAGTCCTATGCAGGGGCCATCCCCAGAGAGGTGGGAGGCCCCAACAGTTTATAGGCTTGGGTTTTTATTGGGCTGCTACAATCATTCTCAAAACCATTTTGTTTTCTAGTTGAGGCCTTGGTATCAGCTCCTTATTATCCCCTCCCTCCCCACCCCCCTCCCTCATGAATATCGATAATTTATAAATAAATATTATTTTGTCATGTCTTACACTGCCTGACATCTCCCTTCATCCACTTTTCTGTTGTCTGTCTCCCCAGCAAGGGGTTATATGTAGATTCTTGTGATTAGTTCTCCCTTTTTATCCCACCTTCCCCCCACCCTCCTGATATCACCACTCTCCTACTTGTTCTGAAGGGATCATCTTTCCTGGATTCCATATGATTCCAGTCCCTATCTGTACCAGCGTACATCCTCTGGTCTAGCTAGATTCATGAGGTCAAATTGGGATCATAATAGTGGCAGTGGCGGGGAGGAAGAAACATTAAAAAACTAGAGGCAAGTTGTATGTTTCATCATTGCCTACACTGCACCCTGATAGCTCATTTGGACACTCTATCATTTACATTGATATGATTTTTTTGTTCCTTGATGCATGATATTTGACCCCTTCGACACCTCTTGATCACACAGACTGGTATACTTTTCAATGGGGGCTTTGTTGCTGCTGAGCTAAAGGGCTGCTTTTTTGCCTTCAAGCCTTTAAGACCCCAGATGCTATATCTTTTGATATCCAGGCACCATCACCTTCTTTCATCATATTTTGTTTGTGGACCCATTTTGTCGTCAGGGATCGTGTCTTCAGTGTTGTCCCCTATAGGGCTGTAGCTATCCTGCTTTATTTTGGCTGCTGTATGTTTCATATGCATTTGGCCAGCCTCTGGTTTTTAGTCTGTTCAAGTCAGTTTTCCTGAGGTGTGACTCTTATAGGTAGCATTTGATAGATTTTGTTTTCTGATGCACCTACTTCTTTGTCTTTATTTGTGGATTTAGTTGTCACCTTCGGTGAGATTATTGGTATATGTATTATCGTCATTTTGTTTTATATTGGTGCATGTTCTGTGCAAGTATGTCTGTGTTCTTTTTAGTTCGTTCTTCCTGTAACCTCATTCCATGGGGTGTGGCTCTGTGTGTGTTGGTATTTATGAGGTAATGCTGGTTTCAGATTTGCCTTTTGCTATCCTTGATATTTTTGCCATAGTGCTTGATCAGGTGCTGCCGGTAATGGTGGTTCTGTGTTTGCGATTTCATTTCCTCTTTTCTGGTGGTTCTGTGTTTCCAATTTCATTTCCTCTTTTCTGGAATTCTTTTATTTCCCCATAAAATTTAAGTAATATTTTTGCCAGCTGTGAGGTTCTAGTTCTTTGCCCTGTGGGGTTGCTGGGTTGGCATGGATCTGATGACAGTAAGACTGCATGGAAGAGTTCTCCAACCCCCATTTGAACAGATCAAGGCTTTGACCATCACAGTGAACCTTTTCTCACAACCATTTACAATTGAATCTTCTATTTTCCTGCACCTTTCCTTTCCTAGCACAATCATGAGTCTTCATTTCCTGTTAGAAAGTTGTGGTTAGCTGAGTGAGCCCAGGTAATTCACTGTACCACAGAGGATTTTATGGGATTATGTTTTTTTTCCCAATGATTTTATTGGGGGGGGGGGAGGCTCATACAGCTCTTATAACATTCAGTACATCATTTGTATCAAACATATTTGTACACATATTGCCATATTCATCTCCAAATATTTTCCACTTGAGCCCTTGGTATAAGCTCCTCTTTCAGGATTAAGGGTTTTGCCTCCAGCTCTTTATCCTGTTTCCAAGGATTACCTTATCAAATTGGGGGAGCACTTTAGGCTGTTAACTGAAAGGTCAACTGCTGGAAACCACCAGTGGCTGTTTGAGAGAGACACAAGGTTTTCTACTCCATTAAAGAGTTAAAGTCTTGGGCTGAGCTCCGGTGGCGTAGTGGTTGTGCGCGGGACTGCAGCCCAGTGGGACAGAGGTTCCATTCCAGCAGTGGGGCTGGGCCTCCTACTCCCACCATTGGAGAGCAGTGATGCCCCCCACCAAAAAATAAAATAAAATAAAATAAAGAGTTAAAGTCTCAGAACCTTGCGGGGGCATTTCTTCCCTGTCCTGTCAGCATGGACCAGATGGCAGCAACTTTGACTTGGTATTTTTGTCTGGTTTTCGGTTTGGTTTGTAGATAATCATATCATATCACATGATGGGGACCAGGACACAAATGCTAACACAGTTGATTTTTTTAAAAAGAATTTTCGGCTGAGCCCTGGTGGCATAGTGGTAGCGTGCGGGACTGCGGCCCACTGGGACAGAGGTTCAATTCCAGCAGTGGAGCTGGGCCTCCTACTCCCACCACCGGAGAGCAGTGAAGCCCAAACCAAAAACCAAAAACAGAAAAAAAAAAGAATTTTCAAGCACCATGCAAATTATTCATCATGAGCCCATAACATGGTACAATGTTTCCTGAGTCTTCTAAGACTGTAAAGATATCCAGAGACAGAGAGTCTTATCAGTCTCCTCTGCAAAGACTATAGGGATTGAGCCTCTTACTGTGGAGCTGTATGTGTTATGTACTACACCGCTGGACCTCTGAAAAGTACAACTTATTACTGTAAAACTCTGCCATAACAGAGCTGACGCAGGTAATTCAGATTCACGTGGCACTTTGATGTGTGTGTGTGTGTGTGTGTGTGTGTATTGGGGGGGGAGGGGGCTCCCCTGACACCAGCAGTGAAATCTGTGAATCGTGAAAGGAGATAAATACCCACACATATTGATGTCTCATCTCTTCAGATTAGAGCCGCCCACGTAGGCTGTGGTCTAACTCTTGTTTGGCGTGAACTCATTAGTCATTGAAGCCTTTCAGTCCTCTTCAATTGGGCTCTTCCTCCTCTTTGTTTTTTTTTCTTTGTATCACTGCCCTGGTGGGAGTAGGAATCTAGTCCTGCTCCTGGAGAGCTGCTGCTGGATTTGAACCATCCACCCTGTGGGTCGCAGTCCCACACACAACCACTGCACCACCATGGCTCAGCTCCTCTTTGCTTTTTAAGCCATTGCACGCAGCATTGTGTTAATGCACCAGGGAATGCATCTTATCCTCACTGACACAGCACGGCTCATCTGAGTGACTCATTGATGCTACATAAATGCATGCAACGTACGTACAGGTTCCCCCAAGGTATGATCCTTCTCACACAGCTGAGGTGAATGATTCAAATGGGGGTTGATAGCTCATAACATGACTTGGTCTCCCAAAGGTCTCTGGGCAAGGTTCCTTTCTCCTCTTAACATCTGGGGTCCTGTCACTTTTGAGCATGTCTCCAGGTCTTGGCATCAGTCCTCCCGGTGTTCCGGAACCATTTGGGGAAGAGACGTTAAATGGGAAGAATCTGTTCTGCTTAGGGTTCTTCTCTGCGCTGGGTGCCATGATCCTCACTGTCTGCTGCTGAGTCCGCTCCCCTCTTACCTCTTGTAAGATGAGAGATCAGACATGTAAATCATCTACAGAGTAACACCTATCGGTTGTTTTGGCTTTATGTTAGGCTCCTGGTCCCTGAGAGATATTATGAGTGAATCCTGCCCCTGCTGAAAGTTTCAGAACAATAGCTGTCAAGGCAGGAGGCGGGCAAAGAGAGGTCACTTGGTTCTTTCCCCACCCCAAAGTTTTGTTGGCATATAATTCAAATATCATACAATAGTTCCATTACATCAAGATGAGCCAGACAATCGTCATCACACTGGCTTGTAACCATTTTAACATGTTTTCTTTTCAAAGATAGGTGACTTATAAAAGATGTGCATACAGATCATTACCATCAATTGAAATCCACCCTCCTTTTCAGCATCCATTATATTCATTTCCCTCATCCCCCTTCCTATCTGAACAAACGTCGTATCAATCGTATCAATTATTTTCTCTATCCATTCCTTTCTCTATTTCATGCATTGGGAGCATAACAGAAACAATACCCACCCTCAAAAAAAGCAAACCAAAAATTAGTAAATTTTATAAGATAAAGAAAATGAAAGAAAAGACCACCAGCGATAACAAAATAAGTCAGCAAGAAGATTTATATAGTGGAACAAGCTAGAATAAATCCTGGATGGGGGAGAGGAAGGTCATGGGACCAGGCTTATGTTACATCATAATTCCACACAGCATGACAGCATGTACTGTAATAAACATCATTATCTCTGGCAGTTAAGCTATGTCTTCCTATGAGCATTGTTCATGCATTTCTGTACCGTGTAACCCTGGAGAACTTCACTCCTTTCCTTGTAAATCACGCCGGTGCTTATTGTCCCAGTGATGAGGCATTTAACTGTCTTCGGGATGAAGCATCCTCCATACTGAAAGCTGCACCACACTTTGATCTGCATCAGGAAGTACTTCAAGGACCACTCACTTCCAGCTAGTAGCTTGTGTCCTTGGCATTTGACAGGTTGTGATCATGAATCTTCTTCCAATCCTACACTTCAAATCTAAAAGGACATGCTTACAAACCTGCCACTAGGATGAGAATCATGACTTCAGCAAGTTGATACCTATCTTGAACCATTGCACTTAGACAAGTGATTAAAGCACATCAAGGTTCCTCAAAAGGTACTAAGAAGTGAAAGATATAGAAGGTGAACAGTACACTCTGTCAGCTTATGCTATTTGTACTAAGTAGAACAAATAAATCCTTATGTTCATAAAGTATCATATAATGCACTCAATTCACCCAAAAGTAAGCCTTACTGTATTGTTCTCTACAGGCCTATTATGCAAGAAATCATTACACTATGTGTTCATTCTTTCCTAATATCCCTTAGTAGAAAGAGAAACACAGGGGACTGCCCATAGGGTTGTGGTTCTCACCTTCCTAATGCGGCCATCCTTTAATAGAGTTGCTCATGCTGTGGTGACCCTCGATCATCAAATCATTTTCATTATTACCTCATAACTGTAAATTGCTACTGCTATAAATTGTCATGAAAATATCTGCTACGCAGGATGTATTTTGACTGTTAAAATTTGAGCATAATTAAACTCAAGCAAAGCATGGCGATTAATCACAAAACAACATGTAATTATATATTGTGAAATATTTTCCATTGGCCTTAGGCCAATCCTTGAAAGGGTCGTTCAACCCCCAAAAGGGGTATCAACACACAGGCTGAGAACCGCTGTTCTCTCTTTGTGGGCATTGGGGTAAGGTCTTAGTCACCATGCCACAGTTGGAGTCCTGGCATTTCATCTCCTGTTCCCTGCAGGAATGTGTTTAGTCCAAGATGTTTCCTGAGAGTCTAAGACTTCTGACATGAACCATCCAAATAAACAGCAAACAAACTCAGGCTGAGCAGGTCCCAGCTGCAAAACACCACCACCTTTTGGACACAGTCTTGCTGCACCAAGATATCCTCAAACATGGCAAGTTAAGGTCCAGCACCAATAATGTCCAGCTTCCTCCAACACATTTGTTATGTGTGTCTACCAAATTATGGATAGTCATGAGAAGGGGCATTCCAAAGCCGTCTGTTGTTGAGCAGTTCATGGACCAAGAGAACATTTTGGAACACAACAAGGAAATAGTGAATGATTTCTAGTCAGAAGAGGTATGTCAAAAGAACAAGGATATCTATCATGCAACTTTCATCTAGTTCTTAAATGCCCTCCCCCCCATCATGATTCCAATTCTATCTTACAAATTGCCCTAGATCAGAGGATGCACAGTGCTACAGATAGGAACCGGAAGCATGAGGGATCCAGGACAGATGATTCCTTCAGGACCAGTGGTTAGAGTGGCGATACTAGAAGGGTAGAGAGAAGGTGGAGTAGAGAGAACCTGTTTTAAGGATCTACATATAACCTGCTGTCTTAATATGAACCCTATAAATATGCATGTAGATCTATTTCCCATCATCATACATAAATATATTTACCTATGTACATGCCTACATTTAGACCTCTATAAATGCCCTTCGCCTCCTTGTTCTTTCCTTTATTTCCATTTACTTTCCTCTTGTCTCACTATAATTCTCAGGCTACATTTGTGTTTCAGTAATTTCTCTCTGTTACATTACTCTTGATCAATCACTATCAGGTCTCTCACACCCACCTTGCCACTGATTTTGGATCACTTATTGTTCCCTTGTCCCTGGGTGGGTCAGCACCACCTCCTTTCCCCTCCCTCACCTTCTCTCATCTCTTCCCAGAACCCTCAGTCCCATTGTTTTCTCCTCCAGACTATTGTTCATCCAACCTAGATAGACTTGCGAAGATAATAATATGTATAAAAAATAAGACATCACAAGATAAAGTAAAAAGGAAAACAAAACGGTGACAATAACAAAAACCAATGTCCAGAAAAAATATATAAAAGTAATAATAATAACAACAACAACAAAAGAAAAACCTGTAGCTAGTTCATGGTCTGTTTGCTGTCTGCAGGAGTATCCTCTGGCTGAGTCTGATGGGGTTCCACACCCTGGCCCCAAAGTATATCTTTGGCACTCCCTTGGGAGCTCCATGTTCTGTTCCCCCTGTTGTTCTGCTGCAAGCCCTTATTGTTTTGCCTTGATGTGGTGGGGTCAGATCAGGGGGAATCCGGATGCTGCACATCCAGTGCTGTCCCCGCAGGGCCTTGGGTCAGCAAGGGATGTCGCGTTTCATAGTGGGACCAGCCATATTTTTCTCTCTGTGCGTTGACTGTTGTGAGTGGGAATATCATCTTCAAGGTTCAGTGGGACAGGATTCACTCCACACTCTCTTCCGCCCCCCTTCATTTGTTCTCATGTGTTTTGGTTAGACCTGTCCCTCTACCCAATCTGCTGGGGATGGGGGGGGAGTAGGGATGGCTGTCTATATAATTGTTTTTGCAGTATCATTTTTTTTCCCAATAATTTTATTGGAGGCTCTTATAACTCATAATATTCCATATGTCATTCGTATCAAGCATATTGTACATATATTGCCACATTCCTTTCCAAATATATTCTACTTGAGCTCTTGGTATAAGCTCCTCTTTCCCCCTTTTTATAGATTTTTAATAAATTCTTTTATTGGGGGCTCATACAACTCTCATTGTGATCCATACAAACATCAATTGTGTGCAGACCACATTTGCACACTTGTTGCCATTATCACTCTTAAAACATCCTCCACTTAGGCCCCCAATACCAGTTCCTCATATTTCCCTCCCCTTCCCCCCACCCCGCTTCCCCCATGAACTTTTAATTTACAAATTGTTATCATGTTTTCATATCGTACACTGTCCAGTGTGTCCCTTCACTCACTTCCCTGTTGTTCCTACCCGAGAGGAGGCTATTGGTAGATCCCTGAAATTGGTTGTTTTTGCAGCATCTTAATGAGAGTAGTCAGTCCCATTTTTCTCTGGTGATAAAGTTGTGGTTTTGAACTGTCAACCTTCCAGATAACAGTCAACACAAGTCATTACACCATTAGGGCACTAGAATATGTATCATTACATCACTGCCAAACAACAAAGAATCCTGTCCCATCCAAGTAGACACAGAGCAGGCCCCTCCACAAGTAGATGGGGTATGCACAACAGAAGACCAGACAGCAGCTGCAAGAACAGTGAGTGCAGTAAGATACAGGGGATGACCAGTTCCCAAATCTTTATACCGTGTTGATGCTGAGCACAGCAGCCAAACAAACTCTGATGAATGCACCCTGGAATGCATTCAGCCTATACAAAACAGGAAGACTTATGTTCAAGTCCTGATCTTCTGGTTTGAATAGCAATACAAAAACTGTGGCAACAGCCCTCACAGTTCATCATAGGCAGTCACCCATCTATGAATTTTGAGGTCATAAATGTTGTTTGGAGCAGAAAAGCTCATTCTTCACTGTGGAGCACCTGGTGGGATCATTCCAAATATTTTGTGCTTAGCTGTCCATCACAGCACCATCTGGGATAAGGCAATATGCATATATGCAACAGGACTCCCCAAATGGCATCATCAAATAACTGCAGAAGCACTTCTCAACCACAGTGACCAGTACATGAAGAATCAGAGGTAGAGAAGGTGTCCAAAGCCCAGCTTTAAACAAGGTAAAATTGGAAAAGATAAAGAGAGTGACAAGAACCCCTGAATGTGGATGCCAATTTCTATTGGTGGGCAACCACAGCCCAAGTCACAAAAGCTTAATGCTTATAGTCTGGCTACAGGAGAAATAAATGCCACAGGTGAATAACTTCAGAGATGTTTATTATAACTTACTTTACATAAATTTAGTCATGGATTTAAAAATGGGTTACAGTTGCTTGTAAGGGAAGGAACATGTCTCTTCTCAACAAGTGGGGTTCCTCAATTCCTTGGAGACTTTCATGGGTCTTGGCATCCAAGTTCCACTGAATCCAAAAGGTTCCCAGGGTCAGACCTAGGATTCCAAGGATCCACTCCTCTCCTGCCCATCCTTAATTGAGGGAGGTCAGCATGCTATCTTCTGGAACTGCTTTCTGTCCATGTCTTGTGGAAGGAAGATTTGAAGCAAGCCAGGGTTGACTTGGGTGAGGTTGGTGATGCCTGATGCATCCTTAAGTCTTCACTTCTAAAGGCCATGTTATCATCGCAAAGAAAACCTAATACTCATGTACCTCCCTGAATCAGACCCATATGTATAAGAAATATGAACACTTTATAAATGGGTAGGCAATCCAATGCTGAAATTTTTGGACTGAGAAGATACAGTGAAGATGATGATGGCACAAGCTGTCCATTTGGATGATGATGGCATGTAATGATCTGTTATTACCTCTGTCAGTACAGAATCTTACAGGATGGACTCCACTGGGCACCAGCATCACTCTCAACAACTCCATCACATGGAGGAAAGCGTCCATGTCCAGAATCCCATGGGGATCCCTGTAGCAACATAGTGGAACAGGGAGCTCCAAGACAGTAAACTTGCACAAAGGGGTGGTATGCTGCAGTAGGTTCTGCAAGACCTCCCAGGTGACTGGGAGCAGTAGCTCAGAGAATTCTGCAAGGCCCTAAGGTCACGGTTCTGGATGCCACAGCCAGCTAGGTTCTGGTACACGTGAGTGGCTGAGACACTTTCTAGCACACCTGGAAAGGATGCATAACTTGAGCTAGACCTGAAAACCCCACACAATACCAGGGTCCTTAGGTGGCTGGTACAGGGACATAAAGACAGATAAGTCAAGTTAGCATCCAAAAGCACACAATCAGTCAGACTGAGGGTCTCCAAGGGAGACAGCAAGTGTGTGAGAAGCTGGTAGAGGCAGCCACTGGGGAGGAAGACAGAGTCCAGGAGGAAGTGCTATAACAGATGCAGACTGAGGAGCTGAGAAGTGAAATGTGCGAGGAGTTTTTCCACATTGCAGTCTGTTCCAGACTCATTGCAACATAAGAGGACTCCACAGATAAATAGGGTATGTAAGTGACCCATGTGGGGCAGGTAAGGAGAAAACGAGATGCGGCTGTGCAGGTCCCATTTGCCATGAACTTCCACCTCCTTGACAGAGTCCAGCTGCACCGCTTTCAGAATGTCTTCAAGAAGGGGAAGTTGTGGTAGAGGTTCAAGAAATGCCAGCTTCCTACAGTGCAGGGTTGGCAGGGCCTTCTTTTGCTTGACATTTTCAATGAGGAAGGTGAGCAGTACATCTGAGGTAGCTTCCTGAAACCACAGGTCTGTGGACACCATAACAGAGGTCAAGGGCTTGTGCCTCCCTTTTGATCTGGACTGGTCCCCTTTTTCAATCTGAGTCCTAGGGCGTGTTGCCTCCAATTCCTCTGATGAGATCAGATTCATTAGGCTGGGCTCCAGCCCACACATTCCACAAGTTGGTGCTAGGGTACAGCTGTAATTCCAACACTTTCAGTTTGCATCTCCTGTGCTCAGCACTCTGGTCAAGCAGCAGGTCAAGGCCATCGAGTGCAGCCTTTAAGATGAGTTCGTGAAACACAGAATCCTCCAAAAGAGCCCCAAGTGGGAGCCATATGAAAGGCCAGTACTGCATCTTGACCTTCACTGTCTCAGTGTGTCCCTTGGCAATGGCTGCCATGAACAGGGGAGGGAAGAGTACTGCGGGCAGCCACTCCAGAGAGACAATGGCTGAGGCTTCATTCTGCAACACACTCTAGATGGCCTGATCCAAGGAGCTCAGTGGGTTCCTGCTGCTCATGATGATCAATCTGTTTCAAGGTGAATTCTGACCTGTGGATAAAAACATGGGTCCACTCAAACATCAAAGAGAGCCATTCTGTTGACCCCATTCTTCCAGCAACCCCATCCCACATACAACCCAGAACCATTTACAAGTAGAGAACTCTCACATTAATAGTCTATTTCAACTCCCAGAGACACGGACTGGGAAGGTTCAGACTTCATTCTTGACTCTTACTCTCGATCAAGTATAACCAGTGGCTATGAATCCAAGCTGGCAGGTCAGATGGCAGACTTCTTCCTCAAAGGATGTTAAAACTGATAACTGAGAAGCAGGAATGGCAGCAAGATTCTGTCTCAAGTGCCCCAACCTTCAGAAAAGGTGACAGGGCTAGGACCAGAACAAAAAGCAATGGCTTTCAGAGTCCTTTTAAATGATAAGACAACACCCACAAGGAAGCTATCTTCACTCTCATTGGCTGATCACAGTAAGGCTTATCAAGAAAGTGATGGCATTTCATGAAATCTGAGAAACCAGGCTAATGTCATCAAAAAGGCTAACCCCTTAGAATCCTGTCCCAGTATTGTTGACACAGCCTTCAGTCTTGCAGAGGAGTGTGGATTAAGCAACTGGTTACAGAAATGATTCTATCACCCAGATTCTCACATATGCAATATAGATTTGTCCTTGTGGATATTCATCTGTGTAGCTCACTTCTCAAAGCACAAGATTACACCCACTGTACATCTTAGAACTTGGAGAAAACCTAAGAAAACATGAAGTGTCTCCTTGTGTTCCTGGGGATTGTCAATCTTTCCAGGAGTCGATGGCCTCATTTAACCTCACAGATTGGCAGACAGATTTGAATCACTGCCCTGATGATGAGCAATCCAAAGCCTAACAAAACATGTTACCGAGATTGTATCTCTCTAGAGCACAGTGGGGATTCATGAACCCCACTGGATGTTTTTGAAGCATTGATATCTAGAGAAGAGTGCAGCATATTTCAAGTGAGATAATGAGAAAAGCATCACCAATTGGGGAGGGGGTGTTAAACCACCAGAATGAGTTGTCTCCCTCCCACATCTTTGCCAACCTCAAGGAGAGATTAGAGATGACCTCAAAACTGTGAATCCTAGGCTCCCACACTTACTGGCTCTAATGCATGCCCCCTAGTCAAGAAAACAGAAAGAGTACTCATACCCTTGCTGGCCCGCGGTGTAAGTCAAAGTATTACAAAATCTTACTGCCATTGATCAATGCTAATAGAAAGCATACAAGAAAGAGTAGACTGTCCATGAGAGTTTCCAAGTCGGTAACTCTTTGGAGAAGTGGAAATCCCTGTCTTCCTTCTGTATATAAAGTACACTTGTCAGCTTTTGCACCACGTGGATTGTTCCATTTTCCCTCCAGGGCAGGATCAGCTACACTGAAAAACACCTACCTGCTTTATGTCTTTATAGTGGCAGACTCCCGTCTTTCTTAATTTGAGAGTGATGAAGATCTGGAAACCTCCAACTCATTATTAATAGACCAATCCAGCCCACTACTCAGGCACAACTCCCAAACTTCCCCAGATGTGTGAACATGTCTAAGGTAATGCATGTTTAACTTTTTTAGTCTCACTATTGAAGAAGTGGCCACCAAAGTTGATAGGTTCACAAACAGATGTTTATTTTAGATGAGGTGAGTTAATCTTCAGAAAACTGTTAAAGACAGTGTTCAGTTGGTCATCAGTAGGAGGAGGGATGAGTCTCTTTACATTGCAAGTCCCTGTATTCCTTGGAGATACCATGAGTCTTGGCATTCACTTGGCAGGGTCTTCAGGTTCCAAGAACATGAATTGCTCCTGCCTGTCCTTTCCTGAGATTACCCAAAATTCCCTGTGTGTTCTGGCTTCTCTTTTCATGTCCTACAGAGGAACGACAATGGAGCCAGCAAAGCTGGATTGGAGTAAAGCTGTTGAGGTTCAATGCATCCAGTAATCGCCACCTCCAAAGGATTGTATTATCATAGCAAAGATAACCTAACCCTTTTCAACATCATAAAAATGAAATAGAGATCAGAAGGTAGAATTGAGAAAACATGGTAAAGAGGAATGCAGTGACATTAGCTACCCACATCTATGATGATTGCATCCAAAACTGTTACAACGGCTGTAAGTAAAATGTAGGCAGTAATCTGCATGTCTGTAGGCTCAGCCTGAGCTCCTGCAAATCAAAATTCAGGGCATCGCCTGTAAGATCAGGGTCTCTCCCCATGTGTTCTGTGTTGTCTTGCTTTTCTCCTTGCAAAATCTGCACCTCAGCATTACCTTGGACCTAGGAGGTTTGCCAGGCAGGGACTGCAGGCCCAGAGAAGCACCCTGTCCTATGTCTATTTTCTTCTTCGATTCAGCCACCAACCTGAGTAATGCTATCACTGCTTTCTTTTGGCTGCTGTATGCTTGGTATGCATTTGATCAGTCTCTGTTTTTTAAGTCTATTCAAGCCTGCCTGTCTGTTGTGTGATCCTTGTAGGTAACATTGGATAATTTTGTTTCCTGACCCATCTACTTCTCTGGTTCACTTTATTCATGGATCTAGAACATTCACCTTAAGGGAGATTATTGGTGTATATGTATTTATTACTGCTATTTTGCTTTATATATGTGCATATTCTGTGCATGTGTATGTGGGTTCTGTTAAGTTGTTTTATTCATCCTGTATCACCCCATTGCATGGGATGGCTGGCTCTGCGTGTGTTGGTGTTTATGAGGTAATTCTGGTTTCAGATTCGCCTGCTGTTGCCCCTGATATTTTTGCCATAGTACTTCATTGAGTGCCTATTTAACAAAGAACTTTCACTGGGGGGTCATACATCACAATCCATACAGTGTGTCAAGTACATTTGCATATATCCCAACATCCTCATTTTGAAAGCATTCTCTTCCCACTTTAGCTCCTGATATCAGCTCCCAATCTTTTCCCCCTCTCCCCTGCCCTTCCTCCCTCAGGAGCCCTTGATAAGTTATGTTTCCCACATCTTAAATCATTCTCCATCTCCACTCACCCTCTTTCCCACTATTTGTCCACTTGGGAGGAGGTTCTACGTTGATCCTTGTGAGAAACACCCCCCTTTCTTCCTGCCATCCTCCCTAATTCTCCTTGTATCTCTACTCACCTTGTTGGCCCTGAGGGGTTTATCCATCATGGATTACCTGTGTTTGGGGCTCTTATCTGTAGCAGTTAGTATGCTCTGCTCTAATCTGATTTGTAAGGTAGAATAGAAGTCATGAGAGTGGATAGAAGAAAGCAGAAAAGAACTACAGGAAAGTTGTGTGTTTCATTGGTGCTATACTGCATTCCGGTTGGCTCATCTTACCTCTGACTCCTCTGTGAGGGGATGTCCAATCGTCTACACAAAGGCATTTGGTCTCTACCCCAATGACCCCTCCCCATTCATTTTGGGCATGGTTTTGTTCTGGGTCTTGATTCTTGATTCCCTCACCACCTCATGATCACAAAGACTGATGTGCTTCTTCTATTTGGGTTTTGTTGCTTCTTAGCTTGATGGCCACTGATTTATCTTCAAGCCTTTAAGATCCCAGACACTATATCTTTTGATAGCCATGCATCATCAGTTTTCTTCACCACATTTGCTTATGCACCCATTTTGTCTTCAGTGATCCTGTTGACCAGGTGAGCATCACAGAACGCTGTATTATTAGAACAAAGTGTTTTTTGTGTTAAGGGAGTACTTGAGTCCAAGCCCAATGTCCACCTGCAACCTTAATTCTTAACATATAGATATGAGTACATAGTTCTATTCCCCTCATTATATACATACACATATATTTACATATGTACATGCTTGCATTTAGGCCTCTGTAAATGTCCTTTACCACCTTGTTCTTTCCTCTATTTCCTTTTTAACTTCCCTCTTGTCCCACCAACATGTTCGACCTTCAATCGGATTTGGTAATTCCTATATGCCACATTGTCCTTGATTAAGCCACACTAAGCTTGCTACATACAACCTTTTTTCCATTGATTTTAATTCAATTGTCCTTTCCTTTTCCAGGGGATTTTGCCCTGCCCTCCTTTCTCCTACCTCCCACTTCCTGGTGCAGTTATTTTCATCTTTGAATTATGTATTCCACCTACCTTACCCAGACATGCAGAAACATTAATAAGTGCAATAACCAGGCAAAGCCAAATTAAAAAAAAAGAAGTTAAAAACCAGCAAAACAATAACAATAACCAAAAAAAAAGTCACTGACAAAAATGGAAAAACCTATAACTAGCTCAAGGGCTGTTTGTTGGCCTTTATGAGTGTTTTCCAGTTGAGTCTGGTGGGGTGCCATACTCTGTCTCCAAAGTCTGTTCTTGGTGTTTCTCGGGGGGTTCATCATTCTGCTCCCCGTGTTGCTCTGCTGCATGCCCTCAGTGCCTTGCCCCAGCGTGATGGGGCCAGACTGTGCACTATTCCTGCACTGTGTTTCCAGTGCTGTTTCCCACAGCACCGTGACTTTTTCAGGACTCCATGTCCTCCTTGTGCGTTTTCTGCACTGAGTAGGAATATTGTCCTGTGGGCTTGGTGGGCCAGGTTTTCCTTTCCTCCCACTCCATCCCTTTTCATTTCTCCTGTGGGATCTAATCCAACATGACCATTTCCCCAAGCTGTAGCCCCAGTGCTGTCATCTGAAGTGCATTCTTGTGAGGGCTGTAATGTATTGTGATGTTTGTTGTGCCAACATGACCACAGATGATAGATAGGTCTGTTGTTACAACGTGGCCAATGAACACAGAGGTCAATTGAAGGGTAGAAACAGAAATGGCTTGGTGATCCTCGCCCTTGCTCTCTTGCTCTTGGATCTTCAAATCAGCCAGCTGCCTTGTTCATCCTGTGCCTCGATTTCCAAGCGACACTACATGTGGGACACCTAATTGGTGGACTGTGTTGCTGTGAGTTGAGGTTCCTTCAAATCCTGCTTTGCCATGTTCCTGGAATATACAGCTCTTGTGCTGGGGACTGTTGGACTCTGTCATCTGGCTGACTGTTGGTGACCTGCCTTGCTGTTTGCTGCTTGTGGCCAGATAGGCTGAATTGCTCTATAGAGGACTACTTGGTGGCCCTCAAGACTCAAAGGACTGCCAGTCTTTTAGCTGTCTCACGCAAGTGAGTTGCACCGAGCCATTTATATTGCTTTATACATTAGGTAACTGTTTATTTCTTACCATATATATGTATACACACACATATATATATATCTATATATATATCTAAAAAGAATTACTAGTGTGCTGGTTTTGTTTCTCTAGAGAACCCTAACACAGGTGTTCACATAGTTGGATTGGGGTCGGCCCCACAGACTTCTCTATTGGTTGCCTGGCACACACTGGTATGTTCTAATCATATCTTGGCATATCTGGTTGAATTCTGGTTTCTTGCTCCTTCTCCTGTGGAGATAAAGACAATACCCTCCCCTAGGGTGGGTTAGTGCCCTGCTTTCCCACTACCCATGTCTTTTTTCTTCCTTTCTTTCCTCTTATTTAGTTTGCTGCTACATATGTTCCTGGTTTAGGTTTGCCACTGCCATAGGTGCTGGACCTCACCTCAGGGATGTATGGATATAGTAGCTTTATACCCCCCATACACACTTTGAAAGCTTACCTCAGTGGACACATGTTGCACTTGACCTTTTATGCTTGATTTACTTCACTTAGCATGATTTCCTCCAGTTCTTCCCATGTGGCAATGTGCTTCATGCATTGTTTGCTGCTTTTTAGAGATGCATATTGTATGTATTTACCACAGGTTTTTGATCCATTTGTCTATTGATGTAAATTTGGGTTGTTTGCAACTTCTTACAATTGTGAACTGTGCCATGATGAACATGGAAGCACAGATGTCTGGCAGTGGTTTGTTTCTTGTCTCTTCTGAGTACATGCCCTGTAGGGGGATTGCTGGGTGTTATGATAGCTCAATCTCCATCCACTTTAGATATCA
The DNA here is from genome assembly GCA_004026705.1 of Nesogale talazaci. NCBI lineage: Eukaryota > Metazoa > Chordata > Mammalia > Afrosoricida > Tenrecidae > Nesogale > Nesogale talazaci. Next base: position 111,882 of record PVJH01000415.1, on the reverse strand, counting down.
CCATATTGATTTCCATAGTGGCTGTATATACCTATAGGTCCACCAACAGTGGACGAGAGTTCCTATCTCAACACAGCCCCTCCAACACTTGTCACTTCCTGACATTTTGAATTTGGCCATCTTTGAGGGTGTTAGGTGGTATTTCATAGTTGTTTTAATGTGCATTTCTCTTATGGCTAATGATTGGGAACATTTTCTCATATGTTTATTGGACATACAGATTTCTGCCCCTGTGCAACTTCTGTTCAGGTCCTTTGCCCATTTCTTTAGTGGACAGTTTGTTTTGTTTTTATTGCAATCTTGCAAAGTTATTGTAGATTTTAGTAATAAGGCCTTTGCCTTATGTGTCCTTGCTAAATATGTTTTCCCAGTCTACTGGCTCTTATATTACTCTCTTGCTGAATTCTTTCCATGTGGTGGTTCTGTATTTGTGATTTCATTTCATCTTTTCTAGAATTCTTTTATTTCCCTATCATATGTCAGCGATATTTTGCAGGTTTGAGATTACAGTTCTTTGCCCTATGGGGTTGCTGGGTTGGAATAGAGGTGATGACAGTGAGTCAACATGGTCAAGTTCACCAACCCCCATTTGAAGCAATCAAGGTTTTGACAATTAACCCTTTGAGTAATCACTTACAGCTGAATATTTTCACTAATCTCCTGTACCTTTTCTGAGAACAATCATGAGTCATTAATTTCCCAATAAGTGATCCCACGTAATCCACTGTACCACATAGGACTGGGAGGGGGGCGGTGGCATCTACCCACCCCATCCCTGACATGCGACTCAACCTGGGTCCACAGAGGGCAGTGGGGGTGCCCCCGGAGGAGAGGGTGTTTGGTTCTGTGGGTGAGTGCTGGTTTCTCTGGTTGAAAAAAACCTGAAGCCTGACATCCCCACTGCTCTGGAACCCCAAATCCCTCTTTGCCCAAAGGGGATGGCTTGGCCAGGGACCCTTGGATCCTGACACCTCCACTCCCAGGGTACCACCAACCTCAGTTAGTCCAGAGGAAAGCTGGGTGGGGGACCTGTGGAGGCCAACACTGCCTCTCCTGGGGACACCCCAGCTTCCCTCCTTGCCCCAGGTGGAGTGTGTGACGGGGGGTGGGGGGTGGAAGGGCAGGCAAACGCTTCCTGCTACTGCATCTCCAGGGGACACCACCACTCTCCTCCTTATCCCAGGGGGAGCTAATGGCAGGGGGCAAACGCCGCTGGGGGACTTGGATCACAGAACCCCCACTCCCCAAACATGCCAAACCCGTCTTTCCCTTAGGGTAATCACTTGTAGGGTAATCACTTGTAGGGGAACCCTGGAGCTGGTTACCCAGATTTCTGGGCTTTCACCAATTCTGTTCAGAAAAAATATCTTCACTGAGTCCCACTGGAGTCTGTCACCCCAACTCCTGGTGCCCCAACAATCTCTGTCCAGAAAAAATGTCTTGGTGGATGACCCCTGGAGCCCACCACCCCGAACCCTGTTGCCCCGTAATCTCTGCCCAGATAACAAACTTGGCAGAGGAATCCTGGAGCCCGTCACCCCGACTCCTGGGGCCTCAATCTCTGTCCAGAAAAATGTCTTAGCGGAAGACCCATCAGACCTAACAGGCCCACATCCGGGTTACCCCCAAACACTTTCCCCAATGGGGATTTCTTAACAGTGGACCACTGGACCCCATTACCCACACTCCTAGGGCACCTGAACCCCAATTTGCCAAGAGAGGGCAATTGGCAGGCAAACTTTGGATCACAGTACCCCACACCCAGGGCACCTGAAACCCTATTTGTCCAATGGGAATTGCTTGGTGGTGGGCCTATAGATCCCAACACCCCCACATCTGGGTTACCCCAAAACCCTCTTTGCCCAAGGGGGATCACGAGGTTTGGAATCCCTGCAGCCCAACATCTCCTTTCCCAGTAGCACTCCTGCTGCCCTCCTTGACCCACAGTAATCACACAGCAGTGGACTGCATCCCTTCACCACCAATCTCGGGGTCACCACTGATGTCACTGTTTGAAAAGATCTCCAGGGTTGAGGAAAACCTGGAGTTAGACACCCCCACTTCCCTGGTTCCCCAATTCTCTCTTTGCCCAAGGAGGATGGCGTGGCCAAAGATATGTGGATCCCGACACCCCAACTCCCAGAGATGCCCTGGGAGTGGGAGTGATGGGATCCAGAAGTCCCCTGTCAAGCAATCCCTGTTGGCTAAAGATGGTTTGGGGGCAACCCAGATGTGGGGTTGTTGGGATCTAGGGGTCCCCCACCCAGTCCGCCCCATTACACAAATAGGGGTTTGGGGTGCCCTGGGTGTAATGGGACCCAGGAGTCCTCAGTCAACCCATTCCCCTGGGTGAAGCAGAATTTGGGGTCCCAGGGGTTTGGGGTGTTGGGTTCCAGGTTTTCTTCAACCCCAGAGACCCTTTCAAAAAGTGGGCTTCAGTGATGACCCCAAAATTGGCAGTGGAGGATTGCAGCCCACTGCCAAGCGATTGCCATGGGGCAAGAAGGGGAGCAGGCCAACCCCCAAGAGGGTTGGTTGTTGAATCCAGATGGACCCCGCCAAGGGTTTTCCACTGGGGCAAGGAATGAGCAAAGTGATGGTCTGGGGTGCCCCCAGAGTGACTGTGGTCAGATCCAGAAGCATCGCCCCTACCTGGAGTTCCCCCTGGGGCAAAGAGGGGTGCAGGAGATTCACTGGGGGTGGAGTAGATGGGTTTCAGGGTTCCCCTGCCAAGTGATACCCCTTGGGAAAACAGGTCCATGGTGACCCGGAGTGTGGGAGTTGGACTCCAGGGGTCTTTCACCAAGACATTTTTTTCTGGACAGACAGGTGGGGCTCCAGGATTCTGGGTGAAAGGCTCCAGGGGTCCTCGGCTATGACATTTTTTCTGGACAGAGATTGGTGGTGCCCCAGGAATTGAGGTGACCCGTTCCACGGTTCCCTGACAAGTGAATTCCCTAGGGCAAAGAAGGGTTTGGCATGGTGGAAGAGTGGGAGGTTCCTGTATCCAAGTCACCCCATCCCCACGCTGCGAGGCACTCTCCCTGGGGCAAAGAGGGGAGCAGGGTTGCCCCAGGAGAGGAGCTTTCCTCTTTGGACAAATTGAGATTGGTGGTGCCCTGGGAGTGGGAGTTTAGAGATTCAGGAGTCCCCGTCCAAGCAATCCCCCTTGGGCAAAGAGGGATTTGGGGTACCAAGACAGTGGGGGTGTAGAGCTTCAGGTTTTCCTCACCCCGCAGACCCTTTCAAAATGTGGCATCAGTGATGACCCCAGGATTGGTGATAGAGGAATGCAGGCCACTACCGTGTGATTATTGTGGGGTAAGGAGGGCAGCAGGAGTGCTACTGGGAAAGGGAATGTTGGGCCGCAGGGATCTCCTACCTCATGATCCCCCTTAGGCAAAAAAGGGGTTTGAGGTGCCCTGGATGTGTGGGTGATGGGATCCAGGTGCCCCCAGCCAAGCCATCCCACTTGAGCAAAGAGGAGTTTGGGGTACCGTGGCATTGGTGGTGTGGGGTTCCATGTTTTCCTCAACCCCAGAGTCCCTTTCAAAAAGTGGGCTTCAGTGGTGACCCTGAGATTGGCGGTGGAGGAATGTAGAGAATATCATGGGGCAAGGAGGGGTGCAGGGAAACCCCCAAGAAAGTTGGTGGAATCCTGAAGATCCTGTGCCCCGGAATGAGCATAGTTATGGTCTGGTGTGCCCCCGGGAGTGATTGTGGTAGGATCCAGCTCCCTCCTCCCATGCGTTCCCCTTGGGGCAAAGAGGGGATCAGGGGAGTCAGGAAGTGTAGAAAGTGGCTGTCAGGGTTCCCCAGCTAAGTGTCCCCCTTGGGAAAAGGAATTCATGGTGCCCCGGAGTGGGGGAGTTGGGCTCTAGGGTCCTCCACTAAGACATTTTTTTCTGGGGGTGCCACAGGAGTTGTGGTGGTGGGCTCCAAGCGTCCTCTCCCAAGACATTTTTCTGGACAGAGACTGGTGGGGCCCCAAGAGTCGAGGTGACAGGCTCCAGGGATCCTCTACCAAGACATTTTTTTCTGGACAGAGATTGGGGGTGCTCCAGGAGTTGGGGTGACTGGCTCCAGGTTTCCCCAACAAGTGATCACCCTTAGGCTAAGAAGGGTTTGGCACGGTGGGGCAGTGGGAGTTCTGGGATACAAGTCCCTGAGCAAATCGCTACCCCTGGGGCAAGGAGGGGAGCGGAGGTGCCCATGGGAGAGGCAGTGGCAAGCAGCATCCCCTCCCCCATGAGGCACTCCCCCTGAGGTAAGGAGTGGAGCAGGGGTTGCCCCAGAGAGAGGCGGTCGCTGACGGCTTTCTCCACCAATATGGGGTGACATTTTTTCTGACAGATGTTAGTGGGGCCCCAGGAGTTGGGATGACAGGCTCAAGGCCCTCTGGCAAGATGTTTCTTCTGGACAGATTGGGGGGTGCCCCAGAAGTTGGGATGATGGACTACAGGGGTCCTCCACCAAGACATTTTTGGGGACAGAGATTGGTGGTGTCATAGGAGTCAGGGTGATCAGTTCCAGGGTTCCCGAACAAGTGATCGCCCTTGGGCAAAGAAGGGTTTGGCCTTTTATGGCTTTCTTTTTTTAAGCATAAAGATATTACTGATTTTTTCTTTCCTTTTTTTTAAGGGAGCCTATGTGCATTTTAAGGGCCTCAGTTGATTTTAAGAGTCTTTTAGGTCCTCCTAATGGAGGGCCTCGCTGATGAGGAATTGCGATGTTGGCTCATATTCCAGACCTGTTTCCTGCAGATTTCCCAAGGAGGGGGCATTCTGCTGAATTTCCAGGTCATTGAGGAATAGGTCCAACAGCTGGTGCTTTGTTGGGAGGCTTGGGCAAGGGGAGGAGGGCTTTCCGGAAGCAGTGTTGCCTGCTGGTCGAGCAGGTTTGTCTCCCCACATGGCTGAGCTGCCAGTGGGCACTCTCACTGGGGGCCTGCCTAGGTGCCCATCTCCCTGGAACTGCCATGTGTGTGAAAGCCGGAACCTGCCATGACAGGTCTGGTTGGTTCCACCGTGAGGGGCGCTGCCACTGCGCCAGGAAGAACGAGTGTGCTGCTCTTGGGGATGCTGCAGGCTTCTGCTGGTGAAGGGGTCCAAGTGGAGACTCGGCATCTCAGGAGGCCTTCCTGCCTGTAAGGACTCATGTGGCATTTGGCCCCGGTGTTTCAATAGGCAAAGAGAGTACTTGCCTCCCCAGACACAAACTACCTGGCTGCCGCCTCTGTCACTGCTGCCACCACTGTTTGGTGGCATGTATGGCTCCCCTTGGCTCCAATGGCTGTAGAACCAGAGATGTGAAGACAGAGCTGGAGTTGGCGCAGGTGCTGGATCGGTCAAGTGCCTGGCCTCCCAGGGGCAATCTGGAGCACTCTAGGTACCATTGTCTTCAGTTCTGGAACCATGTACAAACCATGGTTCCAGAAGGCCCGTTTGTTGCACCAGTTCTTGACTGGCTCTCAGCCCAAGGAACCGCTGCTTCTCGAACGCTTGTAGCAGTTTGATCTTTGCTGAAGACTGTTCTCTTGCGTCTGTCTGCCTGTCTGCGGCGCCCTGCTCAGGGAGTGGGGGGGCGGCGGCATGTGGGGTGCCTCTCCTGGAGCCAGCTCGGAGCTTGATGCGCTCTTCCTGAGCTAGCAACTTCTCTATTTTTTGTAGCACCGGGCAATTCTGTCCTTGGCCACACCGGTGGCTCTGGCCAGTTGTTCTCTGTCCTGAAGCCTGGATACGGGTCTCAAGCAAACAAAGTGAGTAAAATGTCTTCTTGAGAAGGGGTCCAGACAATGCTTTTTCTTTGGTTTTGGGTTTGCTGAGAACGGGCAGAGGTGGCTCTCAAGGCCAGGCTGAGGGCGCAGTAGCAGGTCCGAATTAAAAAAGAGGGCAACTGGAGTTGGGCCGCCTGGAGACTAAGAAACCTGGAAGAAAGGACCAGCTACCACTCTTAAATACCATTCTTTTGGCCCATATCATTAGATATTCACACCTGATTGGTTGGAGGACTGAGCACAGCCAATAGAGATGGAGCACGTGACTGCATGTGTCTGGGGCGTGGCAAGCAGCATGAACTCCTTCTCCTTTTAAGTAGTTTTGGTGGCTGGCTTCATTTCTCAAATGCATCAGTTAAAAATTCTTTAAAATCGACTATTTGTACTTAATGATTCTATCTAAAACCCCGAAAAGTTGCATGTTTCTGAAGTGCGCTAATCATCACTACGTGCATGTGCCTGAAAAGGACACAGACTCATGCTCTGACACTCTCACTCAGGGAAGCACTCTCCGAGTTTTACAGCATCGTCGCTGGGAGATGCCATGAGAGTCGCTTTGCCCTGCCTTTCCTTAGCAGCTGGCCTGTGACCTTTCTTTTTGTTTTTTGGGGGGCACCACTGCCCTCTGGTGGTGGTGGGAGCTACCCAGGGTAGCTCCTGAGAGCCGCCGCTGGATTTGAACTGCCAAGCCTGGGGGCCGCAGTCCCACACTCAACAACTTAAGCCACCGGGGCTCATCCCCCGTGACCTTTCTTGCAAGACGCTGATACCCAAGATCTATTCCTCGGTCCTGTGATAGGGACTCTTTCGCAGGCTATTCGCTTGACTTTTTATTTTCACCCTCTATGCTGGTCTGGTGTAGGTGGGTAGAACAGCATGGAGTGGGGAACTTGTCATGGTCCTGGGTGTCACAAGGCAGTTTGACTAGCAGACCCATGCTTGCAACCTGTTGGAGATGCTCCAATATACACCTGAGCAGCGACTCCCGAAGTGGTCTGAGCCCATTTCACCACCAACACGCCCCCAGGCATGTCTGATCAACTCCCCTCCTCTTCTTTTGGACAACTTGGGGGTACTTCTGGCTTTTCTCTTCTCAAATCTTCTCATCGTCTCAAAATGTTCCAAGAAAAATTGATTTGTATCTCTATTTCATCATTTGACTTTGAGACACAAACTTTTGTAATACTTATGGGAAGGTGGAAGCGTCTCTATGAGCTGTGTGTTGTGAGTGTGTGTGTGCGCACGTGCACGCGCATGTGTGCATTTACCTGAAATACAGAATTGAGTCATCCAGGCAGGGTTGAACCCATGGAGGCACTTGATGAAGTGGTGAATGTGAGCACAACCAAATTCCATGATGCTGATCTTGAATTTAATCATCTGGCTTTCTGAGAACTATTTGCCTTCAGAGATTTTCACTTTGGTCAGTCAGTTTTCATTTAAGAGAAAATATATAAACTGATGATCAGAAAACAAAGGGTTAACTGCAAGTCTGAAGGGAGCAAACTTGCTTAGGTTGTAAACATACCCTAGAAAAGCAGCTACCTTAGAGAAGTGCTGAATCTGTCTTGTAATCCTGTGCCTATTTCAGATAGCTGTGAATTTAACATGTGAAATAAGGGAACTTTTACTTCCTACAGCAATGTCACCAGAAATAATCTTCAGTTTTATGAAGGTTCCTTAACAGTTGTTAACCCCTTTCTAACAGTGAAGAGGTATGTGCACTGACTGGTAAACAATGGAAGTGTAATAATCCAGTTCTACTTGAACCCCACAGTGAAGATAAGGGCACACAATGGCAACAGAGTTGCCATTCTGAATAAAACAAGTCTGTTAAGCATTACTGAAGAAAAGACAGCATGAGCAAAATTATAGCATTATCTTACAGAAAAGGAACTAAAAAATTATTCAGATTAGAACCCTGAAACGAAATTTGTTACTTATTTTGTGATGAAAGTCATGGATTTACAGTTTCATACTTTTCTGTAGTGTTGGAGTGCCTCATATGCTGGTGAATTAATGAACTAAAAGGAGAAATCTCTGTGCACACGAGTGACTATAAATTTACATATTTGGACAGACATGTATGTATAGGATACACACATATATATTAAGCTAGACAGCAGAAAGGATTTATGCTCACCAAAAAACTAAAGTTTGGGGCTTTGAACTCATTGACTCATGGATACTCCAGCTAGCATTGGCCCCATGGAATTCAGTTGGACTAGGCTACTAAGCTAGGGTATTCTTTTGATAAAAGTTTACTTCTTGATATATGCTTATATCAGTGTCTGTAGTTTTGTTTCTTCTAGACAACATTGCCTACTGCAGGTCTCCAGCACAACAGTGTCCTGAGCATGTAAAGGGGTATGTGACATGCAGCTCTTGGAAAAAGCACATCATCATGAAAGTCGGAAAAGACAGTCAGCACCACTCTGACACCGAGTCCATGCTTTGTTACTCTAAGTCTGTGGATTTGGGGTGCGTGCAAATCTATTTATAATAAAAGTAACATCTCACCCTTGTAAAAAAAACACAGAGCACAAAGAAGGCACAATGCACACTATTTTCTCTGCATCAAAGGTCAACACACATACATAACACGTAGGGAAACTTTACAGACTCATAATCACACCATATAAGAAGTTAGTATGACACTACTAAGCGTGACATGCATGGTCTCAAGAGGAAATTACACTTGTTTGTAAAATAATGTATTCCAATTACTTAGCCCACATACTGGAATATCACACTTCTACCTACTAAGGCCAGGTTTCTAAAAGTCTTCATCATCGCAGATCTACAATTTTCTCTAAGAAAGATGCAATTAATGCCTATTCTTCCTAGAATCCCACAGCTACCATGTCCTAAAATATCCTGTGTATTCAGGTTCAGCAAGGTACCATGCACTCATCTCTGTGAAAGGAGGGAAGATGACCATCCTGGGAAACTGAGGGGTCATGTGGGGATTAGACACAGGGGCTTGTTCCATCAGGAGTTAGTGACCAGTCTCATCTCCTCACCCACTAGACTTGCGTCCTCACAAGTTACATGCTGTCCCAATGACTGCATTCTTCTACATAAGGAGTTTATCACTCCACAGTTTGTCTGTGACCAACTCCAACCTCATTCCTCTATCTTTCAGAACACATAACATAAATTGGACAAAGATTCAAAAATAAAAGCCTCGATTCCACATTCATATTCTCTCTTCCATTGAAGGGAGGGGAGAAATTCACCTGCTTGCACAGGACCCACCAGACTATTTATCAAACATGAAGCACAGGGTGAAAGCAAGGTAACACCTGGGAAACACTGCAGAATGTGAATTTCTCTCTGTAGACATTGAAGATCTACTGGTATGAACCAACAAAGTAGCAACCCAATGTCCTGGATTCATGATATTCTGTTGGAGAATTCAAAGTGATCAAGAGCTGACATATTACCTACTGAAAGAGATGATCACTTCTGTAATTATAACACTTTCTGTAGTGTTTCTCTATCAATTCCCTCCTTTTGTGTTACTCTATGACTGCACTCTGGTGTATTTTGTACCTTCATGGAGATGGGCCAAGCTATTGAAAAGGTAGACAGGGCAAGAATGAAAGGTTAACAAAAGATAATAAATATCTCCAAAATTGTCCCACTCTGAGACACAAAGCTATTGTCATGTAACTATTATGGACTGCTCCCTTCAAAAAATACTGGATACATGCATAAATATACAAAGGTCATAGGATATACCGCCAAAGAGCAGAATATGTGAAGTAGCATAATAACATGATGACCACTAGCATTCTCTCAGCTGTGGGGCTGGCCTCTATGACTTGTCATACTTTTGTTCCCACATTTTTTCAGGAGAGATCAGTCCTTGTGGAAGGACATCGTGTTTGGTAAGGGAGAGAGAGGCAAAGAAGAGAAAGGCCTTCAACACAATGGACTGACACAGGAACTGTCCCGATGGGCTCAACCATGGGAACAGTTGTGAGGATGGTGCAGGGCAAGGTGGTGTCTTATGTTATTACAGAGGTTTTAGGAAAGTTGGGATAGACATGATGACATGTAACAACATGACACCTCACCAAAGAGGAAATTAAACATGGTGAGAGTATATTCATGTCTATGTATGCACGTGGCTATTACAATGAAAATATGACTAAATCTGAAATAGAATTCCCATTAACAATCATGTCAGTATGGCATATCTAAATTAGTAAGTGAAGAGCTCTAATGCATGAGTGGTTAAAGGATTGGCAGCTGTGTGAAATGAAAGCAGATACATGATGTAGCAATCTGGTAACACATGGATTACAACCTAGAAACCACAAGGAAGAGTTTAAGGCGCTGTAGCTTCTCTCATAGAATCCACTGTAGTGCAGTGGGTAAAACAAGCCTCTTATCAAGAACTCTTGGATAAAAGGGGAGAACATTCAAGCATTACCATGCAGTGAGGCATACAGAAAATGGTAGCTTATTTTAACTAAGATCCTATCTTACAACATAGGATATATATATATATAACATTTATATATATAACATTTATATATCACATTTATATATCTGGATGTTGCGTTGTATTAGAAATAATTATTTTTTTTAATCAGGAGCTATTAGTAGGGCACCGTTCTTGCACAATAAATTCCAACACATTGAAGATAGTTAACATATGAAAAAATAAATGAAAAGGATATAAAGAATTAACATACTTATAATTTGGTTCCAAGAAACTGTTAACTCCAGGTTATTTGGGGCTGTCACTGCCATTCAACCCTTTTGCAAAGGGAAAAGCTGAGAAGGCAGCTCTAATACAGACCTCGGTTATCAGAGGGGTGGGCTAAGCACTGCAAGGCCGCCCCTCCCTTCAGGAAAGGCCACTCTGGGGTCCCCGTGGTACCCTGCCAGCGGCCTGCCACCGAGGGGATGGGTCTGGGCAAAACCCCACCCCCAACGGCGCCTTTCTGAAGGGAGGGAGGAGGGGGCACGAGGGGCTCTGAGCCAAGAAAGCGGATTCCCAGGCCCGATGGCAAAGGCCTCAACCAGCTGAGAGAGGATCTCACTAGAATTGTTCCGAGGTTGCGGTGACTAGGAACACGGGTGGACGGGGAGCTAGGCCTCTGACCTCCGCAGAACCGGACCCCGCGGGGGACGCCAGGCCTGCGGGACTCCGCGCCTGGATCGCACAGAGACACGGAGACACTCTCACGTGGGAGAAATGCGGAAACTCTCTCACCGTGAGAGAAACACAGAAAGTCTCTCACCCGTGGAAACACAGAGACTCTCTCACCGTGGAAACACCTGGGACCCATTCATATGCTTCTTCGTCTGAGGAAGTGGCGTCAGCAGGAAGTTGCATCATGAGTAGGAGGCGTGGCAATGTCTGCGCTAAGGGGCGGGGCCTGGAAATCAGGAGGGAGAGGTGGAGGGCGGGGACTGGAGGTGAGGGTCAGGGTCTGAAGTGGCAAAGGATTCCTTCTCGGTAGTTTCTCCTCAGTCTGGAAGCCCTGCTGACCCCTATGCACTCTGGTGGCCCCGCATGCATTTGACACGTGTTTGCATTTGAATGACAACCACAGACAAGCCCAGACAGACAAATTGACAGAAAAGTGGTGGGTAGAAGGCAGGCTTCCCAAGTAGGTATTTCCTCAGGAGACCCTCCAGCTGTAGGACAGACACACACACTTGACAGCATCTGAGGCCATCTGCTCCCCTGGACCACGTCGCTCCTGGCTTCCCCCTGAAGGCCTCACAACCCCACACCGCCACAAAGAGGCCTGAGCCTTGTAGAGTCAAGGGCCATGAAGGAACATCCTGCACAACCTGCTTCCTCCTCAGACGCGGATTTCAGGCTCTCCTTCCTGTGCGACTCCACCCAGACTCAAGGCTGCTCATGCATGCTCACGGGAGCACTAAGACGGGGGATTCCTGAGAATGCCACTGTATCCAGTTGACATCTCCTCCTCCTCTTCTCCTCCCCTGTTCTCTCCTGAAAATGTCAACACTGACCAGGTGACATCTCCTCTTCTCCCCTACTCTCTCCCTCTCCTCACTGCTAAAGATTTATTTGCCCCCAATCTATGGGTTCTGTGTTACCCTTTTGATAAAACCTTTCTATGTGCACAAGCTTCCGTCAATTAATTGTTCTTCATCCACTGTATTTCCTTTAATACATTTCAGGTGTTGAGGTCTCTCCTTTCTCTATGTTATTGAGTGTTCTTGTCAAGAATGGATGTCAGATATTGTCAAATCCCTTTTCTGCATCTATTAATATGATCACATGGTTTTTATGCTTTTTCATATTTATGTGGTTGCATACATTAATAGTTTTTTTTCCTAACATTGAAATATCCTTGCATCCCTGGTCATAATTCCACTTAGTCAAGTTGAAATATGAACCCAAAGCAGGGATAGATGCTCTCTAACTCAATCCATCCTATTTCTACAGATGTCAAGGTAAACTGCTCTGATGTATGATCTAATCACTCTCCTAAACCAATAGTTATATAATAATTAAATGTGTTACTTTATTTATACTATATAAAACATTACAATACATCATGTTGTAGAGTGTACTTTGTGGTTAATTTTATCCTATGGTCTCTGTACTCAAAATTTTCTTTTAAAGTTTCTCATGCAGTAAAATAATAAAGTCTCATATAAATCTTGCAGGTATATATTAAAACCATGACTATATAATTTCAGCAATCATCCTGGCATAATTATTACTTTACTGCTTATTTTAAAAAGAAACACTCCAACATGTCAGTACTTAATGTAGGGAGGTGGATGCTGTTTGGTGTCAGAGTTTGTTCCAAATCAGAGTGACCCGTGTGCCACAGGGAGAAACACTGGCCGATCCTGCACCAGCTTCATCATTATTCTTATATTTGAGCCCACTGTTTCAGCCTTTTTCATTCTACAAAGTTTCCCTCGTTTGCTGCTCATCTACTTTACCAAGCACCATGGATGAATTGATGTATCTCTTGTATTTGCCCCTGGTTTGTATAGACAAAAACACGCTAAGGTTTTACTTATATGCCAAAAGAAAAATCACTTAAAAGAAAACAATTAATTCAAAGTTGTTGTGTGGATACTGACTCATAATACTATAGAAAGCAGAGTAAAAGCTCCTTAGATTTTTGCTTATATTTTATAAGCCAAAACTGTTTCATCTTTACCACAGCAGGTAGTGTCCTTATAAACAATAGTCCAAATTTAGACAGGTGATGTAGTGGTTTATTGTCTCAGTATTAGACAGTGACGTTAAAGTGTATTTGAGTATACAACAGATGAAGAAAATATTGTTTGTTGGCTGAGCCCCGGTGGCGTAGTGGTTGTGCGCGGGACTGCGGCCCACTGGGATGGAGGTTCAATTCCGGCTCCCAGGAGCAAAGGCTGGGCTTCCTACTCCCACCACCAGAGGGCAGTGATGCCAAAAAAAAAAAAAAGAAAATATTGTTTGTTGTGTATAAAATTAAAATTGTGTTGATATGGCAGAAGTACATTGTTCATTGTTTAATGAGGCCCTGAGCACAACTGTGAGTCTCTGGTTGTAAGAGAATGATATCCTGACCCAGGATCACATTGACTGAAACGTCACTTTTATGATGTGGATATTTAGTGTCACATAGGGAGGTTCATGCCTTTAGCTCAGTCAGTGCTGTCTGTGAGGTGTGTGACTTTGATCATACATCTGATAATAATCTAACCGTTTGTCAGGATAAGAATCTAGGTCTTGTTTATTTTTCCACTAATAAAGTGTCCAAATTGGGCTGAGCCCCAGTGGCCTAAGTGGTTGAGTGCAGGAATGCGTCAGTGGGCAGAGGGCAGTGATGCCCAAGAAAAAAAGATGTCCAAATTTTAACATTTGTAAAGCGGAAAACCATTGACCAGGAAGGAGAGTCTAGAGGGGGTATATTCCCTTCTCCATCTCCCGCCCTTCCCTAGCTTGTGCATTCTTACCAAAAACCGGGATTTTTAAAAAAATGCTGCTAGACACGTGAAAAATTGTTTAAAATCAGGACTGTCTCACCAAAAGCGGGACATCTGGTCACTATAAACTACACATTGTATGTATTACCACATTTCTAATTCATCTCAGTCCCTTCCTGTAATGCACAGTGTTATGAAGAACAAACTTAAAAATATGTTGGTGGCAATTTAGGCACTGGGAACTGCTGTTTAGGACGTTATATCAGTCTCTTCCACTTCATGTAAAGGGTGAATTTTCCTAAATGTCCATGCTTGATGAGCTCTAATCACCTGATGTTTCATTTCCGTGTTTCTAGGTCACATCCACTACTATGATCTTCCCCTTCTGGGTCACGCTGAGACGGGCCGGAAGTGGCGGTGCCCAATCCGGAAGTGGCGGTGTCCTAGCCGAAAGTGAAGTCACAACGCGGCTCCTACTTCCTGCACAGGGGCATGGTGCCAGAGAAGCGGTCTTACCCTGAGCATAGTGTTGTCTGCGCGCCCACGTGTGGGGCCTGCGGTGACCTGTTTGGGGAGACCCTGGTGCGCACAGCAGCCTGGCTTGCTCTCCCCTTCTCCCCCTCCCCTCCCTGTGCTGTGTCCCTCGCGTGGTTATGGGGGAGGGTGTCCCAGAGGCTGGTCCCATCCTCCTATCTTGGATTGGTTGGGGTCTCTGGAAAGCATTCTAGTTGGAGAAAGTGGGATCCCAGACTGGGGCTTTGGAAGCCCGGCTTCCCGATTCTTCACTCTGCAGGTCTTTCCTAACCCCCCCTCCATTGTACCTGTGCAGTGGTGCCCTTTCCGGGGACTGTCCTTCAGCCCAAAGGTAGGTAGGCAGTGGTGCTGGGGGTGGCATGTCTGTGGCTTTTCTCACTATGAAGAAGTGAATGCTGTTCACGGAGGGAATGACTGCAGCTGGTGCACAAAACATTAGGGTTTCCTTCATGCAAGAATTTTGCTTGTTTTTAAAAAAGTTTTTTTTAGCCTGTTTATTTTAATAGAAAGAATCTGGAAGAAAGCTTTCTTAGTTGAGGACAGACAGCTGTAGGGAAGACATCCAGACAATTAAAATGGATCCGTTATTTCTGTAAATTTGTTAGTGTGTGTGTGTGGGGGGGGGGGTTAGTGTGGGCTGCTCCTGCTGATTGCCTAAAGCAATTTTTTTTCCCTGTTGACTGTAGAAGTTTCTAGTAGCTTGTTCTGTGTTGAGAGTTAAGGCGGTTACATTTTAACTGTGTATTCCTATCTGGAATCATCTTATTCCTATTTCAATGAAAATTCCCTGAGCTTGTTGCTTAGTTTGGATTTTTTTTGGGGGGGGGTTGTTTTGTTTTTAATATGTGATTTTAGAAAGAGCTGCTTTAATGAAGCCTGACCCAGATCCGGGGGCTGAAGGAGGCCATAGAGTTGCTCAAGATCATCCAGGTGGGGTTGGCTCTGGCCAGTGAGGGACTGAGGGGCTGCCCTGGTGCACCACACCCCTCCTTGAGCACAAGCTGGTATGAAGTGAGGCAGCACTCTCTTCCAAACTCACTGCCAGTGATTGTGATCCAGGGACCCTATGGGCAGGGCAGAATTGTCTCTGGCTTTCCTAGACTGTAACTCTAAGCAGGAGTAGAAAGTCTCATGTTTTTCCAGCCAGCGATTTCCATCTGATGGTTCTGTGGTTAGAAGCCCAGCATGCAACCCACCAGACTACCAGGAAACCTGCTTTCTAGTCTTAATTCTCCACCTCCCAATCTAGCAGTTCTAGAAAAGATCATCTCCAGCCGCATGAGACCTACAGCCCCCTGGCCAGGGGGAATTTCTGCCCCAGGCCCTGCCTGAGTTAGGAGAGTGATTCCTGTTCAGAGATCTGCTCTTGTTCATCCCATGAAGGGTCACACTATACTTTATGGATGCCAAAGCTCCCAAAAATGTCAGTGTCGATTGAAAGACAGATCAAATTCTAGTGCTTCTATTCATTAGCTGATTTCCTTGGGAAAGTCTTTTAGGCTCAATGGGCCTCTAATGATTTGTCTCTAAAGTTGGCTACATGTTTTCACTTGAGGGTAATTAAGTGACTCAGTGCAGGGTCCGGTTTTCAGTCAGTGGCTGTTGCTGTGATCTCCTCCGCTGAGAGGTGTGCAGACACATCCTAATGATGCCAGGCTGAGTGGAAATGAAGGTCATGGGACACTTAGACCTGAGGATGAAGGTGCAGGAGAAATGCTTGGGCCTGTCCTCCCTTTCCAATACTTCAGGGTCACATGCATGTGAAAGGATAAGAAGGAGGACCTGGACAGAGGCCAGCCAGGTCCTGGTGCTAACCAGCCTCCAAGAACTCATCTGGCTTCATGATCAGGGCAGGGACCCTTTGGAGAGAGTTGAGCAGAGGAGTGACATGGTCACATGGGCTTCAATGTGGAGCCTGGTCCCAGTACTTGGAGAAAGGGTGCAGGTGTGGATGCAGGGAGAGCAGAAAGGAGGTTGTTGGGGTAGATCAGAATGAGGTGTAGCCGTGGCCAAGGGATTATAGTGGGGTCTGATGGGAGATATGAAAGCTATTTTGGGTTTGGGGAAGATGGTGGGGGAGGGCAGTGACTGGAAGTATTTGGCAGTATACAGGGTAAAAGAATAAAGCTGACATTCAGCTTTGTGATGTGGGCATCATGACAGATGATGTTATACGTGTGGCTCAGGGGACAGGTTTAGTGTGGGGAAGAGCAAGGAATCAAGCTTGGGAATCTCCTGGATGTGGATCACGAGGCAGTCTGTGAACATCTATGCAGGCATCTGTGTTGCTTACCTGAGAAGGGCCCCAGGAATAACTTGCTAAGTTGGCTGGCAGTTCATGAATTGGCTGGGTCTTTTCCCTCTGTGTCGCAGCAAGGGCCAACCTGACTTGAGCTCTACCAAGATTACAAAAAAGCTGGGCCATGACCTGGAGAAAATTCAGAACAAAGAAGCCACTGAAGCCATGCATCCCTATTTCCTTTCTTTCATCGAAGGTGGGTCTGGCTGCAAGAGGTTTGGGATTTCGGGCCTGGGGCTTGCCGGTGGGGGGGTTCTACTGGCTTCTGGTTTTTTGCAGCTCTGCTTTGAGTGAGTGTGTGACCTGGGGGCCACCAGTCACCACAGTAGACTGACATTCCAGCTTTCAAGAAGGCCTTGGACGTGGTTGCGCAGGTGGAAGAGAAGGCCAGCAAACAAGGCAGCAGCAAGAAATAGCCCCAGTGATGACTTCAAAACTAAAAAGAATGGGAGTTTCCCACAAACATTTTAAAGATCCCCTGTATATATTTCACACAATTTTAACTTGGTCATTATTTACAGGTTTTAGCCTTATTGACAATTACAAAAATCTGTTTGATAGTGTAACTTTCCATGATCCAGGTAGTTCATCATCCTTACCCTCCACTTTCTCTGCACTGACACTACTAAACCACTAATAAACTTTGATATCTATACATTTGCTTTTCCTTGTCTTTTTATGTTCGTGTAGTCATACAGTATGTGTCCTTTTGTGATTGATTTGTTTCAGGAAAATGTCTTCAAGCTCTATCCTTAGTGCATCAAGTTTTCTTTTACTGGCAGAGCAGTACTTGTATCTACCACATTTTGTATGTTTATCTCTATGAATATTTATGTTATAGAGGCTTTTTTTGGTTATTGATGCTGCAGGAACAGTGGTACGTCTGTCTCTGAGTCTAACAAGTCTTTTGAGTCTAACACAATCAGAGTGAATGTCACTGTCCATCTGTCACTTTGTCAGATTATGGTGGTTTTTGTGTTTCTGTCATGCTGGAAACTATGCCAAGTGGTATTTCAAATACCACCCATGGTAATCAGACTAAAGAGTTTTCAGACTCACACAGACTAAGATGGAGAAACATCTGCTACTGAAACATTAGCTGCTTGAAATAATATGAATAATAGAATATCATCTGATAGAGAACAAGATAGTCCCTCATGTAGGAAGACACAATAGGTTCGGGAAGAGTTTCCTCCTCAACTGTTAGGTCCTCAGAGATCAAGTTGGCTCCACACCATAGTCACCCAGTGTACAAAACACTGGCCAGTCAGGCCATCCCTACAATTGTGTTTGAGCCCATTGTGGCAGCCACTGTGCCAATCCATGTTATTCAGGATGTCCTCTTTTTCAATGACCCTCCGTTTTACCTGGTGTGATATCCTTTTCCAGTAACTGGTCTCTCCTGAAGACATGTCTCAATACATGAGTCTAAGATGCACCATGTTCACTTCTTAGTAGCAGGCCAACTGTTCTTCCAACTTGGGTTTATTTTTCTGAATATTCTCTTGAAGTAGAGTTGACCTTAACCATCTATTCAGCGATTCTCAACCTGTAGACCGTGACCCCTTTGGGAGTCCAATGACCTTTTCACAGCAGCAGTCAATTAATAACTAGCAAAATTACATTTATGAAGTACCAATGAAAATCGTTTTATAGTTGGGTGTTCACCAGTGCACGAGGAACTGTATTAAAGGGTCGCAGCATTTGGAAGGTTGAAAACCATTGATCTAGATGAAGCAAGTCTTTTGGTGATGACCTTGGGTAATGTGGCATAACTCCAACATGAGGAACCATTGAAACACCCATTAATCAGGAGTTGGAATATAAGAAATAGGAATTTTGGAAAATTTGAAGTCATCCAAAATGGATTTGTACAGGATATTTTGAATCATGTTGTCTTATGGTTTATATGCTAGGTGTTGAAAATTAAAGAGGAATGACATTGCATTTATCTGCTGCCTGACCACTATTGGCTGAAATTGTGTTGCAAGTGATCTTTTTACAGTGTTAAAAGTGCACAGACACTACTTCGAAGACTAAGGTTCTCCTTAACCTAGCTGCTGTACTTCCAATGACCTCATAGAGATGTTTAAAATGAACAATGAATAAGGGAGATGTGAGAAGAAATGAGGCATCTGAACTAGGCGGTGGTAAAGAATATTGAAATTACAATAGAGTCCCAGAAGAATTAATGCATTTTGGAGTAAGTACAGCTAGAAGTCCTTTGGAAGCAATGAAGCCAAGATTTCCCTCATGTTTTGAACGTGTTATCAGACAGACATGGTATCAGTCCTTGGCGAAGGACATGGTGCTTGGTAGAAGGATCACAATGATGACCATCAACAAGATGAACTGATTCAGTGGCTGTGACAATGGACTCTAACATCATAGTGATTGTGAGGCCAGAGCAGGACCATGCAGTGTCTCTTTTCTATTATATATAGTGTCTCTGTGGGTCGGAACTGATTGGATGGCATCTAACCTCAACCACATGGTGGTATGTTTAATATTTTGAGGAACTTGCAGACTGTTTCCCAAAGAGGCTGTACCATCTTTCATTGCATGGGATCACTGATTTTGCAACATCCTGGACAATTTTTTTTGCCATTTTATTATAGCCTCCTTGTGTGTGTCGATGGCATTTCATTGCAATTTTAATTTACATTTGCCAAATGATGAATTATTTAATATTTTGTCTTCCTGAGCTGCCCTTTGAGATTTTCTGTTCAGCTCTTTGACTTCATTATTTTTTCCATTACCCTTAGATACGCTACAATTATGGGCATTTTCAAAGTTTTTTCTGATAGCCACTTTGATATTTTTCTTGATTTCCTGTCTTTACCGATCTTTTGTTTCCTTCCTATATGATGTTCTTGATACTCCCCTGCCCCCTTCTCCCTCATCAACAGGTCATTAATGCTCATTGCATTAAGTCTGTTCTTAAAATGGTCCCTAAGTTCAGAATGGATAGTCTCAGAATATTATTTTGGTTCTCACGGACTTGTTTTAATATTATTCAGTTTCAAATAATTACAGAAATTTTAGACTAAATTTTAGATTGATAAAGTTTATGTTTAGAATATGTATATCTTAATTTTTGACTCATTTTTGTCTTTTAGTTGTTGAACTAAAAGTAAAACTGCTATATACTGAATACTAGATTATGAGATATCTCACTTATGAATAGTTACTGATATAGATTGCCCTTTTCAAATTCTTGATTGTGTCTTTCCAATTATAATGAATTTTAATTTTGATGAATCTCGATTTACATAAATTTAGGGGGTTGCTTATGCATAAGATGTCATAATTTCTTAAAATGGAAGATATCTTAAGAAATCGTTCCCTACTCCAAGGTCACAAACATTTACGTACATGTTTTCTGTTAAGGGTTTTTTACTTTTGACTCTTACACTTACATTTTAAGATCTATTTTGAGTTAATGTTTGCATACCTTTCAAAGTAGGATTCAAGCCTATGATTTTTCCTGGGAGCATCTAGTTGTTTCAACAACATTTGCTGAAGTCCCAGTGCTTTCTCTATTGACTTCTCTGGGCACTCTTTTTAAAATCAATTAACTACACATGTATGAGGTTTATTTTTAGACTATTATATTCCATAATGTGTCTACCTTTATGTCAGTACTAGAAGTCAGTACTGTCTTAATTGCTATAGCTTGTAGTAAGTTTTCATACAAGGAATGTACATTATCCACTTATATTAATTCTCAAGATTATTTTGGCTACAGTAAAAACCCTCACATGTCCATAGGAATTTTAATCTGCCTGTCCTTTTCTAAGAAAACAAAAGCATACCTAAACCCTTGCTAGGAATTGATTGAATCAGTAGATCAGTTGCGGAATGTTGCCTTGGGATGATATTCATTCTTCCAATCCATGCAAACATCAGTATTCTACGTGACTCAGTTGAGCTCAGGTCCAAGTTTAAACGTCAAGTCTTCTCACATTTCATGTAAAGTTCCTGGCTCTGCTCCATAACAGCACATTATTTATTTACTTCATATTGATGACAAGCTAATTTGTCGTAGTAGAATTTATGCTTCAAGTAAGTATTTTATTAAAAAAATACTGTAGGATCAAGCACAATTCCTACCAACAATAATTGTTCTTAGTTTTTGTTGACGTCAGCCTCTCCTGGGAGTGGGGGGTTGGGGTGTTGCTGAGTAGGAACATCATGAGAAGTATCATTGGAGAAAGGGCGTTTCCGCACCCCATTGAAACACAATCTGGGTGGGTAATATTTCCAGAGGGGTCCAGTGCCCCAGACTTTTTCCAGTGTTTTTCAGGAATTCCAGAGTATCTTTCTGGTGAGGTTTAGGAAGCCCCAGAATTTTTTTCTGGCAGGTCCCAAGCCCTCGGAGCATCGTTCTGAACCCCCAAATACCATTGTTCTGTTGGGGTCATGAATCCCTCAGAGCATCAGTCCAGCAGGCCCCAGAACCCCACAGCCTCATTCCACGGTTGCTTCCATTGCTTCATCAATGTGTTGAAACATTTTGATTGTATTCAGTCAATTTTTGTCATCTTGGTTTGGGCTAATGCCATCAGTGCTTGAACTTTTTTGATTAGTACTATTGGTCCTTGTTTATATCCTACCTCTTGAAATGGTGGAATACCAACTAGTTCTGGGTACAGAAATGTGTATTATTACCATCTTCATTTGATGCTTCCTGTATCATTCAGTATTTTCCCCAGAGAGTATGTCAATAAAGCAACTCAAAGCTTCGATTTGTTTTACTTCAGATATAGTGAGCATGTTCTTCCACTTTGGTTTTCTGAGTGTAGGTCTTCGCACATTTTATTATAATACTTCTCAGACTGCTTCTGAAAGTTTCTGTTCAGCTTTTTGACTTCTTTTTTTTTTTATTTAGCTACTCCATGATTAAAAACAAGTCTGTTCTGACATCCGTTTTGATCTTTTCTTTGCTGTCTTTCAAATGACCTTTTGCTTTCTTCATGTTCCCGGTAATAATTTATGACTCATCAGGTCTCCTGCCTTTAGTGTTCAGTGAGTGAAAGCAATCCCCAACATTTTAATATTCAGATGAGATAGGCTCAAGGTTGTATTTGGCTGCAATATATTTGTTTTAATTTTATTCAGCTTGAATTTGAACTTAGAGAGGAGCAATTAATGTTCCCTTCCACAGTTTGGCCCCTGGACTGATTTTAGCTGCTGACATTCAGCTTCTTCATCTTCTCTTCCCACAGATGTAGTCAATTTCTTTCTTGGGTACGTCCACAAAGGTATTTTCTATGAACAAGTTGTTAGTCTTGTAAAATTCTATCATGTGACCTCCAGTTTTATTTCTGTCACCAAGACAATATTTTCCTATTACTGTTTCTTCCTTTTTGTTTTTAACTTTTGAATTCCAATCGTCAATAATTATCCATGCATTTAGATTGTTTAATCAATTTCAGTTGGAAGATGCTGATAAAATTTATCAGTTACTTCATCATCGTCTTTAGTGGTTGGTGCATCAATTTCAATAATCATATTGACTGGATTTTGTTGCATGCAGAAAGATAGTATCCTATCATAACAGCATTGTACTTAAAGGTAGATCTTGAAATGTTCTTTAGAAAGATGAATGTGATTGCTCTTAAATGTGTAAATCTCAGCATAGTAAACTGTGAGATTGTCTGATTAAAAATGGCAGCTATCAGTTAATTTCAGCTCACTAAGACCCATAAGATCATATTAATCATATTGATTGCACTAAGAGCATATTGATCGTTATGATTTCCATTTAATTTTTGATGACATAGTTTTTCTATATTCATTCTTCATACATTCTGACAATTATTAGATTGTCACTGTTTTTTCTCATATTGAGTCATTCTCAAAGGAAGGTCCTGAAGAACTTATTCCATTCATGTCATTATGATCAGCTCTGGCAGTCCTTCTCTGACAATATTTTGAGTACATTATATCCTAAGAAGAATTCCTGGTGGCATAATGATTATGCATTGGTCTACTAACTTCTAATTAGTATGTGGAAATCACTAATTGTTCTTTGTGAGAGAGATGGGACTTCGTACTCCCACACAGAGTTACAGTATGAGAAACACAGAGGGAGAGTTCTAGCCTGCCCTCTAGGGCCACTAAGAGTTGATATCGACTCGATGACAGTGGGTTGAGTTCTGACCTGGGAGCTCATTTTTGGCACGATGTCTGACAGAGTTCTGGTATTATTCATGGGTTTTTCAGTAGCTGGTTCCCCATAAGTGGACAGCCTAGTCCTCCTTCATATGAACTGCTCTCAGGAATCACTGAGCTCTCACCTTGGATGTTTAATTGATTTGTGCTGTGGCCTGGGCCGCTGTTTTTTAAAAAAGCTCTGTTAGGTGATTAGAGACACTCCACTGAGAGTTCTCCCAGGCTCAATTCTGATCCAATGTAAAGAGAACTGGAGAATGATAATGGCAGCAGACATTTGAGGGTGCCTGGCACAGTGAGTTTATTTATGTATTGTGAGAAACGATGTACAAGCCCCCAGTAAAATGATTTAATAAAAAATGGAAAAAAATAAACACAACCAAGACATCACAAAGTGAAAAAAAAAAACATATCGGGTGCACCCAAACCTTCAAGCAGTATTACTTCCTCAGAAATCTATTGTGGCCAGTAAATGGTCTGCTTTCCAGACACCCTCACAGAAATGTTTTCCATAAGTCTGTTCTTTGATATAATTTTATTTTTATTGGATTAGATCTATCTACTTGGAAAAAGACCAAGATCACTCACATTCATATTTATTAGACATTCAGGGAATGCAGGACTTGTGTTGCAATTCCAGGAGACAGCTGTCATGAAGACAAGAATGAAACATTGTGTGAGTGTTTCAATGACTGTGTATCAGTACAGGATAAAATATTTAGCACTGCAGTTTCAGATTACAGTGAATTAATTCCACTATAAATCAACAGCTATAATCATATCAACTAGATTTTCTCAAAAGTAATTTTTATGTGAGGTAAAATATTGTGGACACCAGCAAGCGAGTTGCTTTTATAACTGAACTATTAATGAAATAAGTCAAAATATGTACACAACTCCCAAGACAGGATTTCACAAGAAGAATGAAGCATATGTGAGAACTGGCCATGTGTTAGTAAACTGGAAAATGATTGATTTCCTTAGACCTCATAACTGTAAGGACACTTAGGTGAACTTGTCCAGCCTCATACAGTTAATAAATCACAAGGCAGAGATTTCATCTGAAGTCTGACCGCAGAGGAACCAACCTTGCCGCAGAAATATGGAGTGGGAGTTTAAAACACACCACTGCCAACAAATCAATTCTGACTTATTGGGGCCCTCTAAGAAAGAGAACTGACCCTGGCGTTTCCAGGGTCTGTAAGTCCGTGTTTCCCATAGTGGGCAATAGCACACCCTGAGGGTGCAGGTGGAGATCACTGGAATGATTCGGGTCGATTGTAACAGCAGATATCTATACTTTGTCCCAGGTTATGGATATATCACAAAATTTTAATTTCCAGGGAAATGTTGAGTAATTTTAATTTTTATGTAAAGGGCTAGTTGACCAAATAACTGTGGGAACCTATGAAATTCTTTCTGGGAAGAGAGTCTCATTTTTTTTCCTATAGAGTAGCAGGTGGAGATGAACTACGGACCTTGTGGTTATCAGCCTAATATATAGCACACTATGCCATTAGGGTTCCTTAAGTAGAAATTAGTTACCCAAAAGCCAAAAGAACCAGTTACCATCCAGGGGGTTCCAACTCACGGTGACCCACATGTGTAGGGAAGATATACTTCTTAGGGTTTTCAATGGTCATATTTTTGAGGTAGGTTGCCCATACTTTCTTCAAGGTGCTATTGCTTGTGGATTTTAACTGTCAATCTCTTGATCAGTCAAGTGCATTGACTGTCCCATCCAGGGACTTCAGTTAGGAGGAAACACAAAAATCAAACAAGCACACTGTCACGGAGTCAATGCTGACTCGCAGCGACCCCATAGAATTACTGTGCATTTCTGAGACGGCAATTCCCACAGGAGTAGAAAGCTGCATCGTTCTCCTGAGGACCACCTGATGACTTTGAAATCACAACACTTAAGCACTGTGCCACCAAGGCTATTCAGGACGATGAGGTGGGTGAGGACCTGGCAATTTTTCGGTGATTAAAGGAGATCACTGTCACTGGAGCTTGGATTCTGAGATGAAGAGGAAGGCTTATGCCTGCCTCATTGAAGAAAGGGGACCATTCCCAAAGACAGCAGAACCACTTGGAACATTTTAGGCTGAAGATTGACCCAATATGGTTTTCTCTTTTAAAGGATTGTCCCAGCTATACATGGGGAGTAGGTCATGGGAAGCCAGAGTATGTGTGGAGGTTGCCTTGATAGCACTACAGTTAAGCATTTCTCAGCAGCTAACTGAAAGCAGCGCTGTGGAAGAAAGACCAGGGCATCCATTCCTGCAGGAATGAGAAACCCTGCAGGGCAGCTTTACCTTGCCACATGTCATTGCCTATGTTGGAAACTGACTGATGACACCTAACAAAGAGACATGTATGTTCCAGGTTGCTTACCTTCCTGATCAGAACACTGAAGACAATAATGTGTATAAGTAAATGTGGTGAAGAAAGATGATAGTGCTCAGCTATCAAAAGGTATATCGTCTGGGGTCTTAAAAGCTCAAAGATAAACTAGCAGCCATCTAGCTCAGAAGCAACAAAGCTCGCATGGAAGAAGCACTCCAGCCTATGTGACCAGGAGGTGTCAAAGGGATCAGGTATCAGGCATAAAAGAACTTAAAAAAAATCACATTATTGTGAATGAGGGGGAACTGAAGATTGGGGATCTAAAACTCATCTAAATAACTGACCATCGCTTACAGAAGGGTAGCGGAGAGGAGAAAAGCCAGTCCGGGTACAGTGTAGCAATGATGAAACATAACTTTTCTCTGATTTTTAAATGCGTCCTCTCTGTCCCCAACCCCACCCCACCCCCTCTATCATGATACCATTTCTACCTTACAAATCTGGTTAGACCAGACGATGTGCCCTGGTACAGATAGAAATCAGAAACATTGGGGGATCCAGGACACATGATTAGTGGTGAGAATAGCAATACCAGGAGGGTGGAGGGAAGGTGGGGTTGAAAAAGGTAAAGGATTATAAGAATCAACATCTAACATTCCTTGGGGCAGAAAACAAAAGAGGGTAAAGGAATACATTGGACAGTGTAAGATATGACAAAATAATGATTTATAAATTATCAAGGGTATATGAAGGAGAGAGAAGCAGGGAGGAAGTGGAAAAAATGAGTGGAAACCAAGGGCTCAAGTAGAAAGCAAATGTTTTGACAAGCAATGTGCTTGTCATACAATAGATGCATGGATTGTGATAGGAGTTGTATGACCCCCCAATAAAATGATTTAAAAAACAAGCGAACAAACAAAGATTGAATGAGGCATGGTTCTGATAAACATTCTGTCCTACGTAGAGTTACCATGAGTCAGAAAGATCTTTATAGCAACCCTGGTTATTTCTACCACGGAGTCCAAGTAACTTAGTGAGTCAATGTGATGGATTTCAAGATGGATTTAGAGAGACTAGCACCTAAACAAAGGAAGACATTTTAGTGATTGCAGGTGATACCACAACAAACAGTAGTGGTCCTATCATGTGGATACTGTAAAGTGCTCACTCCTCCTTTGCAAAGTTACAAAACTATCTCAAAATCAATAGGCAGTGGTAAGCTGCTGTCATAAGCTGTTGTCAATTTGAGGCTGAAGAGTAAAGGGATTGAGTTTAACCTGTCAATCAGGTCGCAGCTTCATGATCTCCTTTGGAGGCACTGAGGAGAAAAATAGCTTGGAGGCAGGAAACACGCTTACTTTTTGGGAAACATATCACAGACATTTTACAATGTACAATAGGGTCACTATGATCCAGAGTTTGTTTTTTATTTAATCCACAGAAATATGTACCACATATATAAATATATGTCGTGAAGTATTTGGGGGGGGGGCCACAGGGCGGAAAAGATCTAACTTATTTGGTGTTCTTGAAAGCTTTTGTTTTGGGGCATCACTGCCTCTGGTGGTCGTGGGAGCTACCCAGTGCTGCTCCTGAGAGCTGCCACTGCATTTGAACTGCCAAGCCCACAGGCTGCAGTCCCGCACTCAATCACTTACGCCACCGGGGCTCAGCTTGAAGGCTTTTCAATGAATTTCCTTTCTATTTTATCTTTAGTCTTGTTTGTTACTTCTGTTCCTTTATTCCAATGAGATGCATTAATTTTCCACATTATCCGCATGCTGTCTTCAGTTCTTTTGCTTTTTTATTTTCTTTGTTCTCTTTTTTGCTGAAATTTGCATGGTTGTTAAGCTAACTGATTTGATTTAATTTTTCTTACACTCAATTACTCAGTTCTCGTGTCACATGTTTTCCTTTGATCTCTCTCTCTCTCTCTTTAATCTTCTGAGTTTCTGTTGCTTGTAAGGTACTTAGTAGCTCAATTCTTTTAGTTTGTTTTCAAGATTGTTTCCAAGACCTCTGGATGGTTCTAAACATAATTCTTTTGGCAGTTCAATGGCTCTGTTTTCTGTGTGTTCCATTGGGTTTAGATTACCTTCCATTGTTGGCTTTTGTTGATCTGTATTTTCTGTGGTTTTGTGGTTTTCTTTTGTGTGTGCAGTATATTGCTTCAGCTGTAGCTGGTGTGCAAATCTCAGTGTTATGTAGAGGGCAAAGAGTTAGCCCTTGTGCTAAAAGGAGCAAGATCAGATAGTGTCTGGAAATCATGTTATATAGAGATGAAGAAAAATTAATAGAGACGGAATGGTACAACAAAAGGGAGATATGAGCTCAAGGGTAGGGTTGAAGTGAAGCTATTAATCATAAATGGTCTTCTGGCTAAGTATAGCTATTTTTTTAATAAACTGGAAAAGAGTATGCTAGTTCATATGAAAGTTTGTGTCACTGAGAAAATGGGAGTGGTCCTTGAGGCAGTGGTAGTAATCATTTGTTAATTTACAGATTGAGAGTGTCGGGGTGGATTCTACTCTCTCAATCTGATCATAGTGAATGAGGCTTCTGTATGGGAGTGGCTTTCTCCTGAGAATTCTGGGAAACCTGGTCCTTCTTCCTTGGAGGTGAGAGACTCTTTGCTCACACCCCTGGAAGATATAGCAGCTGACTAGACACATGGTTCCACCCTGATGCAGTGCTGGGTGCTGGAGAAGCCATACAGAGACAACAGCTGTAATGTTACCAATGTCACTGGATCCGAAGGTTTTCTCTCCACTTCCCTACCCACTTTCAGTGTCATTGCATGTGTTTCAGGAATCTGAAGAGGAATTTGTAGATTGGTGTTAGACATTTGGGCTAATATTGGACTTAGGGACTTGATTTGGGCTGGACTGGGATGTTTTCTCAATATACCATGGCCCTTTATATAAAATGCTTATATACAAATGTGTGTTTATGAATTTGTGTCACTAGTCTACCCAGAAAACCCAGTGGGGTATAAGTAGAGTATATCCAGCATTTAACCAGAATCAAAAGACACCATTTCCCAGCTATAAGGGACAGAATGACATGGGAAATAGTGGAAAGGTATCGAGTTTCTGTGCCACATCAGGCTATCTAGCATCAATGAAAGGGTCCCATATTGTAAATAGGCAGTAGGAATGGAAGTCCTAAGTGTTGGGGAGGGTGCTTCTAATCAGGGGGTGGGAGGGCATGAGGAGGTACATCCCAGCACTGGTCAATCAGTCCTGGAGTTAAAGAAACGGAGCCTCCTAGACTTTCTGGTATACTGAGTGATGGTTATTTTAAAGGAAAATAGTAAAATATAATCAGTTATATTCTGACTGAAACGGAATGAGTGTACTAAAAGGTGCTTTCAAGCAGCCATGTATTTCCTCAGATGCAATTATTTGAGAACAGTTTTAAGTGAAGAATTTCATCATTAAAAATATGAAGTTTAACCTGCACTAAGGTTGAAATTTTGTACCCTGATAGGGAAGATCCAAGGAGAGAATAATTCACTGGAAACCTGAAACATTTGCTGGTGAGGATTTTGTCTAAGCTGCTACTGCTCAACAGACCTAGAGGTTTCAGTCACAGCAGAATAAGAAACCCATCCCAGACCACCTTTTGGAGGGACTCCAAGGAAAGGTTTCCATTCATTAGATGTGTATGTGTGTGTGCATGTGTGTGTGTATGTGTGTGTAAGCGGTGGTGGAGGGAACAGGAGAGTCAGGTGACTTGGGACAATAAGACACAAAACACCGGACACTATTTCATGGGAGAAAAACTGTGCCATCTGTGGCCTGGACCATGGATGGTGGCACAACTCTTTAGAAGGTCATGGTACCAATGAGATGTATCCTAAATGGGTTTCCCCCGCTGCCTAGACCTCCAAATGTGCACATGTACCGATAAAGGAATTAACGGATTGCTTGATTTCTAATGGATTTTGTGGATCAACTTATTTGTACATTTCTCGCACAAATTCTTTCAATCTATAGTTCAGTCTCTCATTCACTCTTCCTCCTCTTCTCTCCCTTTCTCTCATCTCCTTCTCCTCCTCCCATCTTCTGTCTCTCAGTCTCTGTCTCCCTTGCACTGTCTGTGTGTCTGTCTGTGTGTCTGTCTGGGGCATCCCTGAGACAGGCTGACAGACCACCTCGTACAGGGGGACAGGCATCTGGGAAAAACAAGGATTCACTGCATGGACGCCATGGTAGAGGGCTGCGCTTAGGGACACGATGGGTGGGCTCAGGGTGCTTCTGTGCGGCTGCTCAGGGTTAGCGTCCTCACAGCCATCGACACAGGCGGAGAGGTGGGTGATGGGCGCCCGGAAAGCCTCGAAGCAGACCTAACAGGAGATGAGCGCTTGTCCACGGGCACGGTCCATCTTGGCTTCACAATCCTTGGCGTGGTTGCAGAAGGGGCAGGTGAACTCCGTGTCCAGGGTGCCGGTCCACTTCTTCTAGGAGGCAGTTTCCGTTTAGGCTTGCTGCACACC
Source organism: Nesogale talazaci (assembly GCA_004026705.1). Classification (NCBI taxonomy): domain Eukaryota; kingdom Metazoa; phylum Chordata; class Mammalia; order Afrosoricida; family Tenrecidae; genus Nesogale; species Nesogale talazaci. The sequence goes on along the minus strand of PVJH01000415.1, from coordinate 82,320 downwards.
ATGACGGACCCAAGCGAGGGGCGCAGGGGTGCCGGAGTTTGGTGGGTCAGTCGCTTAGTCTGGCCGCTTGGCTGGCAGGATGGCTGCAGCTATGTGGGTCAACCGAGGGGGCCGGAACTGAGCGAAGCCCAGCAGACCAGGAAGAGCTGGCGGTCTTAGGTCTCCACAGGTCTCAGGTGGCCTCTGGGATCAGCAGGGCGCCTTCAGGGGAGGAGTGGCCAGAAACCAGATCCAGGAAAGCTGGGAGCAGGGAGCTTGCTTCCAAGGGTGCCTGCAGCCTGACAGTGGCCAATTTATACCTGCCGAGGCCACGCCCTCCCTGGGGGCAGAGCCGGTGGAGGTTTGCCAGGAAAGACACCTGGGCGAGGATCGCGGACAGAAAGGCCGCAGTGGCTGTGCACTTGGAAGTGGCATAGCTACTGAGAAAGGTTACATGAACCCTACCTAAGTTTTCAGGCAAGGCAGAATTAGAGTTCCAACAGAGGCCACTTTTGGATGGTCTCCAAGGATAGACAGACTTCCTTTCACAGGATGTGTGTGTGTGTGTGTGTGTGTGTGTGTGTGTGTGTGTGTGTAAGTGGTGATGGAGGCAACGGGTGAGTCAGGTGACACCGGAGAATAAGGGAATACAAAACACCAGACACTCTTTCATGGAAGATTAACTGAGCTGGTTGTGGCCTGGACCATGGATGGTGGCCCAACTCTTCAGAAGGTCATGGGACCAGTGAGATGTTTCCTAAACGGGTTGCCCCCGCCGCCCGGGGACCTCCACATGCACGCATGCACCACTCAAGGAATTCACGGATTGCTTCAATACTCATGGAGATTGTGGAACGACCTATTTGTGCATCTCTCTGTCTCTCACTGCCTCTCAAATTCTTTCAGTCAATCGCTCAGGCTCTCATTCACTCTTCTCTCTCCTCCACTTTTCTTTTTCTCCTCCTCCCTTCTGTCTCTCAGTCCCTGCCTCCCTTCCACTCTGTCTGTTTGTCTCTGTCTGGGGCATTCCCTGGATCCAGGGATCCAGGCATCTGGGAAGAACAAAGGTTCACTACATGGACGCTGCTGTGGAGGGCTGGGCTTGGGGACCCGATGGGTGGGCTCAGGGGTGCTTCTGTGTGGCTGCTCGGGGTTAGCCTCCTCACAGGCATCGATCCAGGCGTTGTTCACATCCACGGGGTTGGAGAGGTGGGCGATTTGTGCCCGGAAAACCTGGAAGCGGACGTAACAGGAGATGATCGCTTGGCTTCGGGCACGGTTCATGTTGGCTTCGCACGCCTTTGCATGGTTGCAGAAGGAGCAGGTGAACTCCGTGTTCAGGGTGCCCTCCACTTCTTCTTGGCAGGTGGCTTCCGTTTAGACTTGCTGTGTCCCATGATGGACCCAAGGGAGGGGCGCAGTGGTAAGGGAGGTGAGTGAGGCAGTCGCTTAGCTGGCGGGTTGGCTGGCTGCAGCTACATGGGCAGACCGAAGGGGCGGGATTGAGTGAAGCCCAGTAGACCAGGAAGAGCTGGGGGTCTTAGGTCTCCGCAGGTCTCAGGTGGCCTCTGGCATTAGCATGGCGCCTTCAGGGGGAGAAGTCGCCAGAAACCAGATCCAGAAGCTCTGGGAGCAGGGAGCTTGCATCCAAGAGGCCTGCAGCCAGTCACATAGGCCAATTTATACCTGCCGCGTGAGGTCAAATCCTCCTGGGGCCAGGGCACTTGGAGGTCTGTGGGCACTGCCTGGGGCAAGGTGTCAGTGAGTAATTCCAGCTTGGTGGTGGGAGAGTTGGGGGCCATCCCTGGCCCCAGCTATGGGTCACAAGAAAGACACAGGGTAGAGGATCTTGGATGGGGGTTGGAGGGTGAACCTAGGAATGGAATAGCACTTGGGAAGTGTTGCATGTATCCTACCTAGGCCATTTCTATGCTCCCAGTGCTTGCCTGTCTATGCAAGGTTCCAGGCATGGCAGAATAAGAGACCCAACTGAGGCCACCTTTGGATGGTCTCCAAGGAAAGGCTTTTTTTCACAGGATGTGTGTGTGTGTGTGTGTGTGTGTAGGTGGTGGTGGAAGGAACAGGAGAGCCTGGCAACTCTGGAGAATAAGGGAATACAAAACACTGGACATTCTTTCATGGGAGAAAAACTGTGACCTGCACCATACATGGTGGCACAACTCTTCAGAGAGTCATGGGACCAGTAAGATGTATCCTAAAAGGGTTGCTCCTGCTGCTGAGGTACCTCCACATGCACGCATGCACCAATCAAGGAATTTAAGGATTGCTTGAATACTAATGGAGTTCGTGGATTAACCTATTTGTACATCTCTCATGCTTTCATTCACTATTCTCTCCTTTTCCCTTCTCTTGTGTCCTTCCTCTCCTCATCGCTCTTGTCTTTCAGTCCCTACCTCCCTTCCACTCGGTCTTTTATCTTCAGTCTTTTAAGAGCCCCGAGGCTCTACCTTTGATAGCTGTGTACCATCAGCATATTTCACCACATTTGCGTACGCACCATTTTACTTCAGTGATCATATTGTGCCAGTGAGAATCATGGAATACCAGATTAATAGAACAAAGTGTTCTTTCATTCAGATGAGGGAAATCTCATTTTTCAGGGGAATTCAGTTGCCTACAGATTGGCTTTGTGTATTATTTGTACATAACCACATATGTTTACCCACTCACTAGTTGGTAGAGTTTGTTTTTCCATTTGAGCCGTGAAGAATAATATTGCTATCAACATTAGTATCCACATTTTCATGTAATGAATGTTTTCATATAAATGAATGTCTTCATATACATGAATGTTTTCATTGTTATTGAGTAGAATTTTTCATATAAATGAATGTCTTCATATAAATGAATGTTTTCATTTTTATTGAGTAAAAATCTAGGAGTTTATGTTTAACTACAAAGGAAACCAGGGAATGGTTTTATAGTTTCATATCATTTTACATTTTCACCAGCAATGTATGAAGTTTCACAGTTTCTGTGAACCCTCACAATACTTATAATCTGACCCTTTAATTACCTCTGTTCTTTTGATTTTGAAGTGGTAGCTCATTGGGGACTTAATTGACCTTTTGCTTGAAGTTATTGATGTTAAACATTTTTCTATGCTTATTGGCCATTTGTGTATTTGTATTTCTACATTGTAGAACTGTCTATTTGAATCTGTTGTCACTCCTTCCCCTCAAGTTTTGCTTTCTTTTCTAACTTTAGATTTTAGTCTTTCATTTAAGTTTTGAAAGATATGTTTTCTGAATAATTTTTTCATCAGTTAAGTCTTGCTTTTTAATCCACAATAATAATCTGCCATTTGAATGGCTGTTTAGTTCACTCAAATTTACTCTTATTGGAGCTATTAAATTGATAGTTGTCAATTTGCTATTTTATATATGTCTCATGCCAATTTTCACTCTCTTGTCCCTCATTTACTGTCTTCGGTACCATAATAAAGTTAAGTTATTTTAATGTGTCATTTTTATATTACACTGAATTATGTTTTCATGTTTATTTAAGGGATAATGTTTCTTATCACATTTTTCTTCAGAACCATTGAATTTAACTCTGTTAAAATACATGGTCCTGAGCTGAGCCCTGGTGGCGCAGTGTTAGTGAGTTGATGGTTCAGATCCAGCAGCAGCTCTCTAGGAGCAAGGCATGGCTTTCTACTCCCAACAGTGCTGTGATGTGGAAAAAAATAATAAAAAATAATAAAATACATGAATTCATACCTGCTGTCTACTGAAGATGTATTCATGGAAGGATAAGTGGATAGATGCCATCTAGTTTCTTGCTAATCATGAGCAATGATATAAAACATTAAATAATAATAAAATAACTTCAAAATCATCATGATCAGCATACAGCAATATATTTCTTTATAGAATTTTCTTCACCACGTTTGCTTATCTGGAAATGTTTTAATTCACTTTGTGTTGATTTTGAAAACAGTTTTGCAGGATATAGGTTTCCTAGCTGACAGTTTTGTTTATCATCGCTATGGAAATGTCATCCCACTAGCTATAGTTCCCATTCTGTTAAGGAGAAGACTGTGGATCATTATATTATTGGTCTCCTGTATACATGTAATAGGTGGTGCTAAAGTGAGGGGGGTGGTTTTTCTTATTGATTTTAAGATATTTCCCCATTTGGTCTTTTTTTTCTGGCATTTTTATTATTATGTGGTTAGGGATCATTAATTCTATGTTTTTACTCCATGTCATACTTTACTTTATCTGAACTATACATTTAATTTGTTTTGATAAATTCAGAGAAGCTAGGAGCATTATTTCTTTAATCCCCTTACCTGCAACTCTTCACTCCTCTTCTACAGGTCATATTACTTGGCGTCTTAGAACATATAATTCTCTTCCTCCCTTTCCTAAATCTTGGTCTTCATTATTTTTCTCTCAGTAATTTTTTAAAATTTAAATTCCTTTATTGATTCTTTTTTCAAATTTACTGAATCCTTTGCATCTCAAATCTATTTAGTTCTACTTCAGAGATTATATTTCCTAGCTTTAGAATTTCTGTTTTTAGTTCTATTAGTAGTTGCTATGAGGTACATGTTCTGCTAAATCCAACATCTAGAGGACCTCAGATGCACTTTCAATTCCATCTTTGCTCCTTAAGGAAGAATCACCTACAATTTCATTTTTTTCCTTCCCTGGTAACTTTTTAAGTTTTGGATACTATAATTGTAGTAACTACAGTTTCTGATTACTTTCACCAGTCTTGTTAGTTTGTTGTGATTTCTTTTTGTAACACCTGATGTGAATTAAATTTGTGATATCTGTCTACAATGTATTATCCTATCTTCTGCTATCTCAGCTCAGATTTTCCACTCTAGTTTTATTAAGTCTGGCTTAATCTAGGAGTCACTGCTCTCTAAGTGATGCAAACATTGGTCATAGACTCTTGAAACGCTTTCAGCCAGTAAGACCTCCAGTGGTAAGTCCCCTGATAGATTTGCGAATATAGCAAGCATACTTCAAGTTTAGGTTGTTTTCAACTCTGCTTTTCCTTTGTCTGTAGGTCTGTTTTTCTCCCATTTAAAAAATATGACAGAGCTTTATTAAAGGTAAAAATGTACAAATAAGGGAGTCACAGGGCTGTGAGGAATCTCTGCCCGGTACTGCCTGAATTCTCTTCTGTGCTTCTAGAGCCTCTTTCTTTCTTTCTTTTTTAAGGCATCACTGCCGTGGTGGTGGTAGTAGGAGGCCCAGCCTTTGCTCCCATGAGCGGAAATTGAACCTCCATCCCAGTGGACCGCAGTCCCACGCACAACCACTACACCACCGGGGCTCAGCCCCTACAGCCTCTTTCATATGCATGTAAAAACCTCTCATAACCAGGGGCATGATAAGCTTGGCTCATCTCTACTTTCTGCTCTGACCCAGCCTTTGGTGAACCAAATATATAGGGTGCTATCAGGTATCCTATGGCTGTCTCTCCTACCAGGATTGGAACTTGAAAGAAAAGTGGATTCTCAGTCTACTTATTTCTGAGAGCACTAATCTAATGTACACTGCATAAAGTCAAATGAAACTGGCAACAAAGCTGTTTTTATTTCATTTTGTGTTCTTGGCCACATTGTATTCCACTGTATTAAGAGCATGCATGTGAGCCACTCCACTCAAGACAAGCACAGAGCCCCATGTTTTTCACAGACATTAGTGGTTTCCAAGAATCAACACTTCTTAATAAGTTGTATTTCTTTAGTAGATTTTGAAGAGTTCTGAATTGGTTGTTTTTCACAATTGAGTCCACCTTTTATAATTGTTCTTTAAAGCATGAAATGATTTATCAGCTTCTGTGTGGCCCAGTCCCATATATGGATGGGTTCTAAGAGGTTACTGTGTAATGAAGGGTACATTAAAGAGACATGAGACAATACACGCAATGTTTATCCTCTTAAAATGGAGACCAAAACCAGAAGGAGACTGTCATGTATTTTTTTGCGTGGCCTTATATAATTGCGGGCATTCAAGCCACACTAAGTGCATATGTATCGGGGAAGGGTTGTATATTAGAGGCACACACATAACACGAGAGTAACTAGCTTGGGATATGTATATCAAAAACAGGACCTACTAGGCTCTTTCTTTACTACGTTATAGTTAGTCTTCATCCAAACACCCTTCCTGGTTCTGTTTCCCGCTAATTATCTTTCACTGAAAATGAATGTCTGCTTACTTAAAAATATTTTTATAATTTATTCGTGAGAGTACACAAATAGGGCCCTCGACTCCAACTTTGTAAATCACAATTCACCCCATAAAGTTTAATGAGAGTGAGTTTAAAGTGGACCTTTGAACTGTTCTTATATATTCTGTTTGTATTCATCGTCATCAAAATGTCAGCCTTTCACTGTATCCCATATTATGAAGTAGATTACCTTCAGTAGATGAGTTATGCTTGAATTTTAGGTAACTTTATATTTTCATATCATTAAAAAATAAATTCTTACTTATTTTCATTCTAACTGTTTCATTTATTAATGTAAGGAAGTAACATTAATAAAGCACATTGGAATATAAACTTGATCTTTGGTTTGGGAAAGTGTTGCATGTAGATATACTTAGGATTAATCAATATATTTTATATGAAGCCCTAATTTTCTACATATTTGTTTGCCCTCATTTCATATTCATGTACACAACCAATTGAGTCATATATGAAGGACACATTGTTTTCATTTTAATCATCCTGGTAATTTGATTGTTAGAATTCTATTTCAATATTGATACTGCATTTTATAGGATAGGAAAAAGAAAAAAAATATATAAAACTGCCAAAGTTGGAGAAAGAAGAGGTGCTTCTTATATAACACATAGTATGGATCGTGTGCTAGTCTGGGTAGACCAGAGAAACAAATTTGTAAACACACATATGTATATAGGGGAGAGGTTTATATACAAGAGGAATGGAACATTGAGAAAACATCCCAATCTGGTCCAGTCCAAGTTCATAAGTCTGATATTAACCCATATGTCCAATATCAGTCCTTATGTCCTCTTCAGACTCATGAAGCAAATGCAATGACACCAGGACAATCACAGGCCAATGGGCGCAATCTTGTGTATCCAGTAGTGATCGATAGCAGCAGTAGAAGCATCCCAGTGCTGGCAGAGGTCTCCCCATTGCTCCTCGTTTCCAGGGTCCAGGGTCCTTCAGTAGAATCCAGTAGTGGTAGAATCATTTCAGCATTGGTAAGGGGCTCCCATGTGTACTCCGAAGCATCACAGCACTGGTAAGAGTCTCCACATGCTTCTCCAGCCCAGAGGTTTGGTTCCATTAGGGTAAATTCATGTGGCTTTTCCTCTGGCTCCTCCAGTCCCCAGGACTCAGGATCTATATCATGCTGCTGTGTCGTCTTGTCGGTAGACTGTCTCCAAGAGACTGAGTCAAGTCTCTTTCCTCCAATTGGGAAATACTGCGAGACTTCCTAGAATTCTCATGACAAAGCCCTGCCCACACAGAGTCCTCATTGGCTATCTCCAGATTGACATGCTAGACTCCACCCCTACATTCTCAGTGCTGAAATTGACACAGATCGGTGACTGTTAATGATAGCCTAATATGAATCATCAGTAATTTCAGATGCGGGTGATTGGCTTGACTCTACTCAGGAAACCTCTATTCCCACAAGATTGGTAAACTGCTTTCCTTGAGGATGGTTGAATCACCGCTATGCAGCAACTGTTGGTCACCTTCATATATTTTGACAGAAATTACTTGAATTCCTGTTATGGGCCATATATGTTCAAGCACAAAGAGTGAGTTGGCCTATTTTAAATACCTTACAAAAGACCAAGAAATGTGTATAGTTAGCAGGAGAGAAAAATCCAAGGCGGATCTCTGCACTCAAGAGTTTTCCTTAACTTCCAGGTTGTGGGCATTCACTCAGAATAAAGAGACTGTGGACAAGAACACCTGCATGCACAGAAATATCTGCAAGAGAAAGTTATACAAAACCGCCAGGCTTATAGTGTTGAAGATCAACATAAAGTATCATCAGAAACCAGAACCAAGGGAGAGGACAAAAATACAGAGAGAAGAAATCAAAGACCACTGCCTACAGCAAACCGGTATATTTAAGAAGGAATGAAGGTGAGGTTGCAGTCCAATTCATCTTGTAAATCAAAAATAGCAGCTGAAGAGGCTAGCTTGCTTTTGCATGAACACTTTAGTAATGCCGGTGATTTTTCAAAACCTGACACATTTGATTCTTTATTTCCCATTATTACGTGAATTGCCTTAAAATAGATTGATCCTTTGAAATCAACAGTTCCATTGCCTTCATGTGTATGTATTTTTTGAAACAAGTTTTGATTGCAGAGTATGATTTACTATCAGTATTGGAAGAAAGAAAACTAGAATGCTCCTTTAAAAGCAAAATGTTTGTTGAACTGTTCTCTTGCTTCCTTTATACTTGTCATCAGGAAGATCAATCTGTAGGGGAAATCTTGTGTGTGAGAAATACAGCATCAGTGTAAACTAATGCATCCTTTAGTAGATGGACTGTCTTCAATTGCCTTGCAATATCAAAAGTTGTTGTGGCAGTCATGTGCTTATGTTAATTTCATGATTGAAATGTAGGGGTGGAGTCTAGCCTGTTAATCTGGAGATAGTCATTGAGTTGCCAATGAGGCCTCCGTGTGGGCATGGCTTTCTCCTGAGACTTCTGGGAAATCTCGTGATATTTCCCTTGTGAAGATGAGAAGCTATCTCCCCAGTTGTTGGGAGTTAGTCTTAGAGATGACGAATTATGGACAAGACAAGATGGCAGCGTCTGAGGAGCTGAAGGAGCCAGAGGAGAAGCCACATGGCCTTACCCTGATGGAACCAGACCCCTGAAACTGGCTAAGCCACGTGGAGAGCCCTGCCGGCACTAAGTTGCCTTTATCACCAGTGGATGCTGTTGATGGTCCCTGAGCCTTGGAAGCCAGGAGCCATGGGGAGACCCCTGCCAGGGCCCGGAATCTGCACCCACTGACCTGTGACTTCGTGAGTCGGAAGAAGATGTTATAGATGGGTATTGGGCACATGGGTTAATATCAGACTTATGACTTTGAGCTGGACTGGGTTGGGATGTTTTCTTAATGTCCTGTACCTCTTGTATATAAACCATACCCTTATATCTATATGTGTGTCTATAGATTTGTTTCTCTAGTTTACCCAGACTAACACAGTCATGAGGGGCTCAGCCATTCTATCTGAAACCTCCAATATGACCTAGGATCAGGTAGTGTTTCATTCTGCTCTTTCTATGGTTGGAGCTGATGTAGTGACAACTAGCAACCACTGCATAGAGTAATTCTAGGCACATTTTTCATAGACTAGGTATAGTGTGCTTTGCAACCATCATCAAAATGATAGTGTTTATGTCCAGTAATTTAGTGTGCTTTTTTGTTGGTTTTTTTTTTTTGGTTTCTTTGTTTTTTTTCGGGGGAATCACTGCCCTCAGGTGGTGGGAGTAGGAGGCCCAGCCTTTGCTCCATGGAGCTGGAATGGAACCTCCATCCCAGTGGGCTGCAGACCCGTGCACAACCACTACACCACCGGGGCTCAGCCCAACATGTTGTATATTAATTGGAAGTATGAGATTACTTTCTAATGCAGTTCTAAATGAGTGAAAAACCAATTGATCATTTGGGATCTGTTTTCACTTCATGTGCTACACACACATGTAGAAGTTAAAAGTACAGAAAAGATCTAGAGAAATAGGAGCAGAAACCTGCAGTGAAGGTCCGCCTTGAACATTTTGACCTGGTGACCCAGGTCATGCACTATCGAGTACTGAGGATTTATTAAAGACATTGTTCTCAAAAATGTAAAAAGTCAACAGGTTCCAGCAGCACAACATTCTCCACAGGCTACATTTCCACTCAAAGACGAAATCCACTAACTGAACTTCAATCAGTAGCCCTTGCTCTTTGAAGATGCAGAACTTCCTTCACAAGCCACATTTTCACTAACTGAAACTCAATCTTATCTGTAGTCTTTGGACTTAAAATGAATCCTCTCTGTTGTAAACAAACAAACAAACAAACACATTAATGCAATCCCAAGGATCTAGAACTTTCAGGCATTCAATTTTGGTTCAATTCTTTTGCCTTTAGGACACCCAATGAATGGTGGACCATAACTATCCTACACTTAATATTCTATTATCATCCTTGCTTAATTGTAGCATGTGTTCATCTGGTATTTGTGGTTTCATCATGAATAAATTAGGCTGACATGTTTTCTCTATTGCCAACGCCACTGTAGAAATAGTGTCCAGTTACCTTAAAGAGTTTAATCTGTACAAGTCAACAATTGATATGTGTGACTCATAACTGCCTCATACTCCTAGAATTATCTTCTGTTTAAAATTCTGTTTAAAACTTGGCTAAATTAATGACAATATCATTAGAATAGAATCCATCACTTGTGCATCTGTGTGCCCTACTGAGGTGGCCAGTGGTTCTGGGGGCATGTGACTGGTAGTTCAAAAGCCAATAGGGACATCCAAAGTTAACAGGTTCCAGCAGTCCTTCCAAACTTAGATGACAAATAAGGACTCAACTGCCCACCTCAAAGGAACTATCCACTAAAAACCTTACACAAGCTTTGAAACATTGTCATATCCTAGAAGGACTAATGAAAGAAGGAGAATATTGTCACAGTGCCAGAGGATGAGCAGCTTGAATGTGACCAACGAGAAACTGCTTTCATGGAGTGGAGTTGACCGTGGTGACATATATAAATCAGGTAAACCTGGAGTGGAGCCTTAATGGATCTTCATTTGCTGATGGGTGATGGCATGAGATACAGATAAACATTTACAACATTCTGCTAATCAGAATCTAGAATGTGTGACGTATGAATCTAAGGAGATTGGAAGTCAGCAAAAATGGAATGGAATACATACACATTTATATTCTAGGCCTTCGTGAGCTGAAATGGACTAGTGTGGCCAATTTAAACGGAAAATCATACAATTTTGTATGCCTGGAATAACAAGGGCAATCCATGTCATTCATTGTGAGAAGGATATTGCAAAATAATAAGTACAATGCTATTATTTATGGTAGTATTGTACATGTCGATACAATTATGAAATTCAGATTATGCATCAACCACAATTGCTAATGAAGAAGAAATTAAAGAATTCTACCAATGATTTCAGTCTAAAATTGATCAGCCATGCAAACAAAATGCATTGATAATTATTGGCAATTGGAATGCAAACATTAGAGGTATCGAAGGAGTTAGAAAATATGGTGTTGGTGATAGAAACGAAATTGGAGAGCACATGATTGAATTTTACAAGACCAACAACTTGTTAATAGCAAATGGCCCTTTCCAACAACATGTTATTATATACATGGACTGCCCCAGATGGAATACGCAGATATCAAATTGCTACAGTGGGAAGATAAGATGCAGAAGCTCAATAACAGCAGCTCAATCCACACTAGAAGCTGACTGTGAGACAGGTCATTGAGTGCTCCAAAGTAAATTCAGGTTAAAGCCGAAGAAAGTGGAGTCAAGTTCATGAAAGCTTTTATAAAGTGAGCAGATTTTAAGCAGGACACCATTGACCGGGGGAAGGGGGTTCTTTATTAAAAATTTTATCTATATGATGCAACAAAAATTTTCATAGAACACAAAAATATATTGGGATATATTTATTAAAATTTTCTTTTGTGGGCATCACTGCCCTGGTGGGAGTAGGAGGACCAGCCTTGCTCCTGGAGAGCTGCTGCTGGGTTTGAACTGCCAACCTTGTGTGCCGCAGCCCCGCACACAACCACAACGCCACTGGGGTTCAGCCCATATTTATTTAATTTTGTGTTTTTGTTTTTGTTGGGGGGGGGGCATAACTGCCCTCTGGTGGTCGTGGGAGCTACCCAGCATTGCTCCTGAGAGCCGCCGATGGATTTGAACCGCCAAGCCCAAGGGTCGCAGTCCTGCACTCAACCACTTATGCCACCGGGGCTCAGTCCCCATATTTATTTAATTTTAAAATGCCACCGGATGCAAGATGAATTATTAAAAAGCAGGATTTTGGTCACCTAAAAATATGACCTTGATTCTATCTCACCTAAATCATGAGAAGATTTCAAGAATAGATTTGACTCATTGAACGTCTTGCCAGAAGACCTGATGAGTTGTGGGAAAGACTTCAAGAACATCGTGAAGAAAGCCAAGAAAGAAAGATCAAAGTGGATGCCTGAAGAAGCCCTTGAGGTTTACTCATTATCATCAAGTAGCTCAAGCAAATGAAGGAAATGAGCAAGGTAAAGAGCTGAATAGAAAATTTCAAAAAGGAGCTTACTTAGTAAAATAAGAAATGTAGAAAGACCTAGACTTATAAGACAAAAAAAAGAAGACAATCAGCATGAAAGAACTGAAGGAAAAAATCAAGCCTTCAGTTGTAATAGTAAAATTCTATGGGCAAAATACTGAGTCATGCAGCAAGCAACAAAGAAAGTGGAAAGAGTAAAATCACTGTACCATCTCACCATTTCAGGAAGGCACAGGTAAGCAAGAATCAATGGTGGTGAGGAAGAAAGAAAAGCTACAATAAAAGTATTAGTCAATTACCAGGCTGCAGGACTTTGTGGAATATCATCTGCCATTCTTCAAGTTGATAAAGGAGCAACTCATCAATGCCCAGAAATTTGGAAGACAGCTTCTTGGCCATCTGGCATCAAGATCCAAGTTTAACTCATTCCAAAGACAAGTTACCCAAGAGAATGCTCAAATTCTAGGCCAAGATTGTTGACACCACAGCAAAGAGTGCTGAAGATCAGCCAACAATACTTCATTGATAATTGATAGGGAGCTGCCAGAGGTTCAAGAATAAGACGCAGAACAAGGGATACCATTGTTGATATCAGTTGTTGAGTACTTTGCTGTAGTGGTATACACAACCAGTATTCATGGAAGCAGGACTCAAAGATGTTACTTTGAAGTCTAAGATGTGCTTAAACTAAGCCATGGTGTTTTTCATTGCTTCATATGCATGTCAATGTTGGACACTGAGTAAGGAAGACTGAAGTAGAATAAATGCATGTGACTTATCATGCTGGTGAAGCATATTGAAAAATTGAACATTGTTCTGTAAAAGGGACAAACACATGTTTTGGAGAAGGTATGGTCAGAATGCTCCTTGAGGCAAGAATATTATGACTTCGTCTTGATTTAGTAGGGGACTCAATCACAGGAAAATTAGTGGGGGTGACAAAGGGCTGGGTAGTGTCTCAATTGTGCTTAAGGTCATTGAGGGTCAAAACCAACTTGATGGCACCTAAAAATTGGTTAATAGGCTTAT